>PVJH01022910.1:0-35798 GCA_004026705.1 Nesogale talazaci
CGCCGCTGAGTCACCGCCTCCTCTGGGAACTGAACTCCACCAAGGGTTGTGGATGCGCTGGAGTAGGGGCGTCCGCCAAGGAGCAAACAAGCCTCGAAACAAGGAACTCACAGTCCAAATGGGAAGTGATTAAGGTATGAATCACCGAGGGCTTACAGGGCGGAAATGTTCAATTAAAAAGGAAAAACAATTTCCCCCCTAAACTTTACCATCAAGAGCAAAGGCATGTCCTAAGAGTAAAGCCAAGTGATCAATCCAGAGGTAAAAACGAAAACAAAAACCCTTTAGCGACATTAAATACAGAAGAGGGCCGAGTGAATTCCGTGCCAGGTTTTCCAGCGAGCACCAGCGGGCGGGCGGTTGGTGAGGGCGCCGACTTGGACTACCTGCCTCTCACACCCCGCCTCGCCAGGCGCTCCAACCTGGCAGCCAGTTGCTTTGGTTACCAGGGCCCGGGCCACGGTTGCAGCACGTACCAGTGAAAGTCTCCGTACACGGGTTTATGCCAGCCAGCCTCTTGGACGTTCCGAAGTCGGAGATCTTGAGGACCCCGCTGTAGGTGTTGATCAACACGTTGTCACCCTAGGGGACAGGGGGCTTTCATCAAAACCTGCGCCTCCCGTAAGGCTGCTGGCTCGCGAGGCCACAGTATGACAGGGTATCCGGATTCTGTGCTCTTCATGAAGAGCGTAGCTCACGGCTGTTCACCATAACAAGATCAACCACGGGGCGCCCAGTTCTTAAGAACTAGCCGCGGTTCCAGGACCAATAATGAGCGTGGCAGACGGGGAAGGTGGGGGAGAAAGAGGGACTCAATCACAGTGATCTATGCATAACGCCCTTCCAGCGGCACAGACCACAGAAAAGTGAGTGAAGGGAGACACTGGGCAGTGTAAGACATGGAAAAAGTACGAATACATTATCCAGGGTTCATGAAGGAGGGAGGATGGGAGAAGAGAGAAAAATTATAGAAAGGGCTCAAGGAGAAAGAAAATGTTTTGAAAATGACGATGGCAAGAAATGTACAAATGTGCTTGACACTATGGATGGGTGGATGGATAGCTTGTAAAGAACCTCCAATAAAATGATTTAAAAAAAAAGAACTTGTTGCAGTTCAGTCTGGGTTTCAGTAACGTCTAGGCTCTGTTAAATTATGACCCTCTCCGTTCATTTTCTATGTTGTTTTAGTGATTTTCCTGGGACACTGAGGAAATGAGTGAAATGGACAGATGGTAGGCCAGAAATTTTAACTCCAAACCTGCTGCTGTGCATCTGGCCACACAGCGAGCCGGTGGGAAGGAGAATACTCAGGGCATGGGGCTCCCAAAGCTGCCCACTTGCGCCTTTCTCTCCTGGCCCAGTCGGTGGGCTCGAACCAGTGACCTTTTGCTCAGCGGCAGAGCACTTCACCACTGTGCCATCAGAGGTGTCTTTCAAAATTAACATACTTTGTCAAAAATCCATTGGTTCTGAATTTTCTTTCCAAACAGTAGCCAGTAAGCTGTCTGGTTTTATTTCAATGCACAAGTATGTGAGACTTCTGAGCAGAGAGAATTTTTCTTCTTCTTTCTCTTAACCATGCATCCAGTGATTCAATACACACTTTCTGGGGAGCAGCACTGGGCAAGCACACAGAGCCAGCTCAGGTGCAGGGACTAAGTCCTGTTTATCTTTGTGCCCCTGGACTCCTCCCTGTGGAGCCCCACACCACAATGGGAGCTCTGGCCAGCCTAGGCGGGGAGCATGCCAACAGGAACAGAAACGCCTGCTTCAGCAGAGTCGGTGAGCAGTTTTCGTTTCTGCTGTGGCAAAGGTTGCTTTATTTGCTATACCACATTAATACTCAAAACAGAATAAAATTTTTGCAAATACAAAAGGAAATGAAGTCTAGTGCATCCTACCTTTATATCCCGGTGCACGATCTGATTGTCATGGAGGTATTTTAATCCTTCAAGTATTTGCTTTGTGTAAAAGCCGATGGTTTGTTCATTGTCTTTCAATGGGCCCCATTTGGACCGAAGGAGAGCAGAAAGACTCCCTGGAGAGTAGCGAGAAACAGGATAAGATCATTAATCTTAAAGAAAATGAGTTTTTTAAAGCACACAGTGGCTACAACAAGGGGCTCAAACATAGCCCCCACTGGGATACTGTTATAGCATTTTGTTCTGTTGTACAGAGGCCCACATTACACTGGAGCTTAATGGCAGTAGTGTAACATTAACTTATGCCGATATAAACGGTATTCAGGTATTCATAGTAAACACTTGGGGCTGGAACCGAAGAAGAAAAGGTCCCTGGTCTAAAGGGGCTCATGATCGAATACTAAAATCTACTCACTCCATTGAGTTGACTCTAGAGGGCAGAATAGAATTGCCCCTGTGGGTTTCTAAGACTGTAAATCCTTATTGGAGCAGAAGGCCTCACCTTTCTCTCAGGAGCAGCTGGCAGATTAGAACGGCTGAACTTGTGGCTCAGAGCCCAATGGCATCCACTATGCCACCAGGGCTCCTTCACTATCAAATAGAGCAGAAGTAAAAACTGACTCAATTATTACCATGAATCCACGCTACAGTTGTAGCGTTTCCTACCAAAGAGTAAAGCAAGGCCATATGTCTCATTTTTTTCTTCAACTCAGAGAAGTAAAGGTCTGTGACCCAGCGAATCCCAATTTCACTGCCCTTCAAGGCCCCAGATATTGATATATATTTTTAAAGGAAGAAAAACAGCTCTTACCTCCAGGGACTTGCTCCATGAAGATTTTAATGAAACCATTCTCACTAAAGGAGCCCAGATACTGGACAATGTTTTTGTGCTTCAGATGCTTATGCAATGCGATTTCTTCATGTAGTGGCTGGGAGTATCTAGAAGACATGCAAATACCGGTGAGCAATTGGTGTAGCCAGACTTTAGATTAGCATATAAATGTACACAACCACATGTGAAAATGTTAGCAAAGATATACGTCAATGTGTACATCAAAATATGACCACTGAAGAAGAACTCTGTGATGTGGAGGCGAGAGTGGGATCTGAGGCCAGAGGGACCAGGTGCATTTTTAAGCCTTCTGTATGTATTAACTCATTTCTCACAGAAAGCCCATGAGCAAGGTTCTCTTAGGATGCTTACTTGACATATGAGGAAGTTGATTCCTAGAAAGAATGACTAAGCCTGTCCCAAATCACAAACCCCGTATGTCACAGAGCAGATATTAAACGCGGGAGAAGGGAATTCATCCACACAGTTACTGTCACATGAACAAGACGTTATGTTTCACTGCCCCCATCAATGTAACATTACTGCTCCTGGGAGACTGCGGCCCAGAAAGATAAAAATTGCAAATAGTTCCAATGTGCATTTCAGAACTTCTGGAAAGGCCCATCTATTCTTGAATAAAAAATATGAAATAGAATCATTTATAAGCCATGCTTCTCGGAGTCCCTTGGATCAAAATCTTCCCCTGCTGTGTCCACCTTTCTAGCTGTCATAGCAAGGCTTTCCTCGAAGCTTAACTAAGCCCCTGCATCCAAAAACCAGTTTTAAACCAGACTTCATGATCATGTGTAGGGTGATGTTGCTGTATTAAATGACAGAAATATTTTTATATCTGTGAAGTGCACCAAACACTTTGGATGATTATTTGAAGTAAAGCAATACAGCACTAATATATTTTTTCTGTAAGAAATAGGAGGGGGTAGACCCCAAAACCCGGAATTGTGCTCCGTAGAGCGAAGCTTTTGAAGCATTCATTTTTCCCTGCTGGGCCAGTATCCAGCAACCCATTTGGAGTTAGTGCCCTCAGTGGCATCACCTGGGAAGGTTATCTCTGGTCACACTGCATTTTTTCCGTGAAAGCAGTTCTACTAGAACCTCATTTTTTTTGAGGGGGGGGGTGCATCACTGCCCTCAGGTGGTGGGAATAGGAGGCCCAGCCTTTGCTCTGTGGAGCTGGAATCGAAACTCCATCCCAGTAGGCCGCAGTCCCGCGCACAACCACCACGCCACTGGGGCTCAGTCCCTAGAACCTCATTTTCTGTGGTGACTGATGTAAGAAAACAGCGTGCAGCTATGAAATTTTATTTCCCGCTTGGGAAAAAACGCTGCAGAAACGGTTGTGATGTTGAACACAACTTCCAAGGACAGCATTTGGGGAAAGCAAAAGTATATGAGTGGTTTTCTCATTTCGAAAAGAGTAAAGTATCTATTAATGATAAACCTTGTTCTGGATGTCCATCAACTGCTCAAACAGATGAAAATATTTGGAGCGTGGAGTGTGTGACACCAGATCAGACTGTTCATCAAGCTTTCTATTTAGAGGTTCTGAAACGACTGCGTAACAGTGTGTGACCCAAAAAGGCCTGATGTGTAGCAGACAGAGTTTGCCGCCACAGCAGTGCGCCAGTTCACGCAGCCATCTCAGTGCACCAGTTTGGGCTAAGAACAGCATGCCTCTCCTGCCCCAGCCACCTGACTCACGTGACCTTGCTCTTAGTGAATTCTTTCTGTTTCTACAAATGAAGACGGAGATGAAAGGACAATGATTTGGCAACGAAAAAAATGAGGGAGGAGGTGCTGTCAGCCATCCAAACAGCTGGGCTTGAAAGACGTTTCCAAGGATGGGATCACAGATTCGACAAATGTATGACATGTAATGGAGAGTCCTTTGAAAGTGTTGAGGCTGTTTTGTAAGAAAATTTAAATTTATAGCTTTGAGGTGGGGGGATCTGTTTTTGGGGGATACCCTCGTAGATGGTAGGGTGTCAGCCAGGGAGAAGAGAGACTCTATCCCCAAGCCACACCTAAACTTTAGTATTATTATTGCTGTTGCAGAATGGAAAGACAGTAACCTCCCAGGGTTAAATAAAAGCTGGATGCCTGGCTGTAATCTTACGGATGGGAAATGCTCAGATCCTACGAGGGTAAACCCAGGTAAGCAGAGGATTTTTTGAAATGCCATAGTCTCTTGCTGGCACAATAGGCTGTATTCACTATTTCTTAGGGGAAGTTGTAAGGTAATGTGTGGCGCTCTGGTGGTGTAACAGGTTACAGATTGGCATCCGCAAAGTCCAGCAGTTCAAACTCTCCAGTCACTCCAAAGGAGAAAGATGAAGCTTTCTGCTCCCATCAAGATTACGGAAAAACCCAGAGGGGACCAAGTTCTACCTGGTCCTGTCGGGTCGCTAATTGTCGGAATGGACTTTATAGCAGTGAGCTTGGTTTGGTGGTTTTGATAAGGTTACAAAAATCTAAATTAATGTCTGGTATGTGCTAGTTACATAATCTGGTATCAGTTTGGGACTTGAGAGGATGAAGAGCGAAGGGGTGGAGTCTAGTCTGTCAATTGAGTCATGGGTGGGTATGGCATTCTGCTGAGAAGTCTGGGAACGCCTGTTGTTCCTGCTCGAAGGTGGGAGAGACGGTCTCTCTCGGCTCACTCCCTTGGGGACTCTACTGACAAGACCGGCTCCCTGAGAGATGCTCCACTGACAAGACACATGACACTACACTGATAGACCCCATGCCCTGGGAACAGGAGGAGCCCGTGGAGACCCCTGCAAGTGACGGATGATTACCACGCCACTGGATCCAAAGACTTTCTACCCGTCAGGCATCTGATCATCCTATAGTCAGCATCATTGCATGTGTTTCCTGAGTCTGAAGAGAAATGTAAGGGTTGGTATCAGACATATGGGCTAATATCAAACTTATGGACTTGATCCGGACTGGGCTGGGGTGTTTTCTCAATATTCAACTGCTCTTATATATAAACCTCTTTCTCATACACATAGGATTGTCTATGGATTTGTTTCTCTAGTTTACCTGGGCTAGCATACGGTAGACAAACTTTTTTTTTAAAAATTGGGAGCTTCCACAGATATCATGACATTCCATAGTTCAGTCACATCTAGCAGTATTGTACACTTGATAACACAGTTTCAAAACGTTCTCCTGACTTCCTTGATATCCACTCCTCTTTGTACACAAAATTTTAAAGTCTGTGAATTCTTACACCAAAAGCTACTGATGAAAAACTGGGCTATATTTAAGATCTCCATTTAATTTCCTTTAAAAATCTCTCTAGGAATCATGAAGGGCTGGTATTGCACCGACAGGGGCAGCGAAGCCCTCTTGTTAATGAGACATCATGTCAAACACACTGCTAACGGGAGAAATTGAAGTAATGCTTTCAGCAAGGAAGAAAATGACGAGAGGTTAATCACACCTTGGTGATATGAGGCCACGGCAACTCGTCTGTATGATAGAAACAAGTGTCAAAGATTGTGCCTGTTCTACAGATTGAGACCAAGATGGCCCTTCTAACTCTGAGAAGCATGAACCAAACCTCTGGAGCCTCTTGACAATCAGATGGTCAGTGCTTCTACTTAAGATCCATGAGAGGGCTGAGCCCCGGTGGCGTGGTGGTTGTGCGCAGGACTGCGGCCCACTGGGACGGAGGTTCAATTCCAGCAATCGGGCTGGGGCTCCTACTCCCACCCCCGGAGAGCAGTGATGCCAAAAACAAAACACAACAAACAAACAAACAAAAAAAGATCCATGAGAAGCCAACCCTGCCTCCTGCCCACTCCCTCTTCGTTATTGAATTCAAGGAACACTCCAAATTCCACCACTGGCCAGGATTCAGCAATAAGGACTTTCTACTCCTGTCCAGTTACAGTCTCAGAAACAAAGAGGGGCGGTTCCAGCCTGTCCTTGCATCGATGGCAAGGAGTTTGGGGGATGAGCCAGGATTCAACCTAGTTACCAGGAAGAACTCTTCTCCCAAAGCATGGGGAACAAACCTCCAATTCGCCCTCAGTTTAAGAGCCAAGCACGAAAACATCATGACGTGACCATCTGTTCAGGCAATAGCTTTTGCTTGCCATCACTGAGGTCTCAAATTAAATGTCACAGGGGCCTTCTCCGACTACCCCCAAGCTGAAAAAGACATCCTTTCTGAAATCAGGTGATGAGGTGGAACAGTAGATGAAGCATCAGGCAGCTTGCTAACAGTGAGGTTAGAAGTTCAATCCTACCAGCTACTCTAAGGTGAGAAAGATGAGGCTACTTCCATAAAGATTTCCAGTCTTGGAAACCCCAAGGACCAGTTCTACTTTGTCCTATAGGTTCATAAGGGGGTCAGGATTGATTTAATGATGGTGGGCCCCATGATATTAGTATCCCAGGTCCCAGCTGGCAACAAATGTACAGATAGGCTTGACAAAATGAATGGATGTGTAGACTGTGATAAGGGTTGCATAACCACCCCCCCCAAAGAGTGATTAAAAAAGAAAGCAAACAAAAAAACAAACAAAAGGATGTCTTTTTACATTTCATGAACTGACCATGCAAAATCTCAGAAACAATGCGATGAGAAATCTATAAAATTGAAACCATACAGGCCACTGACACACTAACCAGTGATGATTACCACTGGAAATCTAGTCTTTCTTCTTTCTCTAATTTCGTTCGAAGAAACAGAATGCCCTGTTTGAACCTATACAGTTACGAGCCTGTCAAAAGCAAAGGGTGGCCATGTGGGGCCAGTGGTGAATGTATACTGGGCATTTCTGGAAAGTATGGTTTCCCTCTTCTTCTTCCCCTCTGGAGTGCAGCCAGGGAGGCAGAGGCTAGCACAGCTACCTCTGAGAGCCATGCACTAACTGAGGAGGAGAGATGGGACAAGACGTGGGAGACTGCTGGCAAGGGGAGGAGTGTCTTTTTCAGCCTGGGATCTTCGAGAAGACTTCTCTGAGGACTTGACCTAACCAAACAGTCCTGCCCAGATCTGGGAGCTGAGCCTGGCTGTGCCTGATCTTAGGGAGAGGAGGGCCTCAGGGGAAGTAGGGAGGACTGATAGCCATGGTTTGAGGGAAGGGACTGGGCTTAATCCAGTTGCACTGAGTCCTTTGGAGGATTTTAAGCAGTGGTGGTGGCATACCATGATTTTGTCTTCAGAACGCTCTCCCTGCATGTGCTTAGAGAGAACAAGGTGAAGGGGAGGGAGGTAGCAGTCTCAGAAAGGAAGGCTGGTTGTGGGCTCATGTTGCGGTCCTGGGGAGGAAAGGAAGAAAGATTCTGACTCTATGACAAGGTGGAGACAAGAGAACTGGCTGGTGGTGTGGGTGTGAAATATGAAGGATCCAGATGAATCTGTGGGTTTTGGACCACACATTCCCAAACTTGTTTCCTTTGCAGGGAAAAAATAATTACTCAGTGTCCCCTGTCAATGGAAACCTCTCATAAGATAGCCCATACTCCAAGACACAGTGTGTCTGCAGAGCTTCCTGCCAGTGCTCACAAGCCCCTGAGCAAGCTCTCAGAGGAAAAAAGGACACAGTGGCATCTTCAGGGTTTCATTTGTTAGAGCATCACTAACGTAGTGCCGAGGAGGCCACTCGCAGCTCCAGCCCTTTGGAACCTCGTCTGTATTGGCGCCAGGACCGCACCTGCTGTCTCTCTCTGGGATTTCCTTAATAGCAATCCTGACTTGGTTACTCAGGTCCCGCCCGGCGTAGACGATGCCGTACGTGCCTTTTCCGAGAACGACTCTGTCACCATTCTCGTCATATTCATAGTCGTACTGCCAAGGGAAAACGGGGAAAGAAGACCAAAATGTTAGTTGCAGTCCACATTTTAAAGATGAACTGTTCAAAGCACATGTCCCCCGTCACACGGTTGCCACCCGCGAAACAATACGATGACATCCCAAGGAGGGGCCCCCAAAGTAGAGAAAATGACAACAACGGGGGCTCTGCACACAAAAGCAGCGCTTGTGTCCACATGATCACAAGTGCCCCGGAGGCCATGGGAGCCACCAACCGAAGGCCACCAGACCAAGTCTCCCAGAGCCCACTTTCTTTCATCTAGTAACTGCTATTTCCGATCCATTCTGCTTGTCAATGTCAACATCTGCCACACCTTTGACTTCTGTGCTTCCCAAGCCAGCAAAGGATTTCACACAGTCAGAAAACACTGAAAAGTGTTGAGTCAGAAGAGAATTTTGAGGTACCCTCGCTAATCATGGTAAAATAAAGATCATCTTTACTTCACTCTCAGGCCCCTGAAACTCCAAATATTTAATGAGTAAAGAAAACAAATACATCATATATATATACATATATAGTTAATCACTTATTGGGAGAATATATATATATATATATACATACACACTACACACACACACACACACATATGGAAAGCAAGATCATGGTGCAGTCGGTATAGACTGTGTTTGGCATAGACCTTCCCAACCTGGAAGAAACATGTAGAAAGGCACATCTTTCATCTCAGGGAATTCTGGGAATCAGGGTCACCAAATGATCCAGCCACTCTCTGCAGAAACAGGCCAGTGGGAGAGAACACGAAAGCAAGTGCCTTCTATGACCGATATCTTGCTGGAATGTCGAATTGGTCCCCAGAACACCCAACTCACTTCACCAAAATAAAAGGGTGTGGGCTGGCCATCGAAAACATGATTTCCAGCATTTGTAAGCTCGGGAATAAAACATTAGCTCAGCTCATTCAGATAACCTACCAAGATGACCATAAACATGGGCTTTTAAGCTCATTTACAAGATAGCCTTATAACATATAAATGAGAAAAACTGGCAAGATGACAGAGTGAAGTACACAAGTACAAACCACAAGCGAACATGTGCAGAATCTGGTATACTTAGTAGGAAATGTTCAAATAGACTCTCACAGCCTGATTAACAAGTTCGACCTAACACAGAAAGAACTCTGAACTCAGACATAACGTCCTTTCACACAGACATGAAATCTCTCCAATAATAGCCTGCTGAGTGCGTCACGAAGGACATTTCAATGCAAAGACGGGAAATCAAGGAAGACTATGATCTTGGAAGACAGGCTAGGAAAGGTAGCCAAAAATATGTCTGAAAAACTGACTTTAAAGCAATCAGTAGATTGAAAAGAAAATGCCATGATCGTTGTAAAACTTTCCAAAGGATGGACAATGAGAACACAAAGTTATGGATCTACAAGAACATGCCGTGGTCTTCAAGAGTCGAATCAGAAGACAAAAAATTACTGAAAGGGGACAGGTTAAATGATCAAGTCAGAGAAAGAGAAAAATAACAACATATGATTATCCAAATTTAAACCTTGAGGTTTGTGATTTTGGCAATACGGTGGACTTGGTACTTGAAAATCTGCCTTCTAACAATACCTACAACCAAACCGAAGTCCCTGTCATCAAGTCAATTCCAGATCATGGCAGCCCTACAAGGTAGAGTAGAACTGCCCACTCTGGGATTCTGAGACTGTACATTTTTGTAGGAGTTAGCTTTCTCCCACAGAGCAGCAGGTGGGTTCAAACCACTGGCCTTGTGGTTAGCAGCTGAATGTGTAACCCAGGACACCACCCAGATTAAAAAAAAAAGAGTGAGGACGTGGGCAGGGCTATTGGTTTCATTCATCTAGGTTGGAGTCAGTCCTATTGTCTGTTAGTGGCCAACCAATCTACCTCCTCCCTTTTCCAAGTAATGATAATTAAAAAACAAGCCCCACTTTACTAAATAACTGATGGGCCAACTAAGACATCGGACACTTAAACATTGTTCAAAGGGATCTATAATGAATACATTGCAAAAAACCCAAACACAGTGCCATGGACCAATCTCGACTCTCAATGAATCTAGAGAAAAGGGTTTCTGGACTGTGAATCTGTATGGGAACAGATAGCCTCATCCACAATGGCTGGTTAAGTTTGAACCTCAGACCCAGCACTTAGCCTGAGAGTGTAACCAATGGGCTCCAATGAACAAAGTAGAACCTCTATCATTCAGGCTATCCTTAGAAAACAAAAAACCTGGGAATAAAGCACCCTTGAACTCTTCTTTCTAGAGCCCGCGGCGAGGGGGCGGGGGGGGTGCGCAGTGGTGATGAGTCGAGTTATGATATGCAAGGTCTGCCCCACCTGTCCACTCTGTCCATGGAGAAGAGTCTGGAGAAAAAGGACTTTAACCACTCTATCCCTAAACTTAGTGGTATCTGGCACGTATCCTAATAGATGCTCAGTAGTTATTTGCTTAAAGAAATAGGCTTGTGGCAGTCATGTACTTTGTTGTCAACTTCATGATTCGGAGTACAGGGGGTGAAGTCTAGCCTGTCAATCTGGAGATAATCAATGAGACCTCTGTGTGAGCATTGCTTTCTCCTGAGAATTTTGGGAAATCTCGTGGTGTTTCCCTTTGGAGGTGAGAGACTTATAACTCAGTCACTTGGAGGCATTCTACCGACAAGACACAAAACTCAGTTCCTTAGTACACTCTACGGACAAGACATAAGGCAGCATGCTGATAGACCCTGAGTCCAAGAAACTGGAGAAGCCACATGGGCTTGCCCTGATGGAACCAGACCTCTGGGGCTGGAAAAGTCACGTGGAGACTCTGCACAAGACTCTGCATCCACTGACCTGTGGCTGTCCTGGCGTCATTGCAGGTGTTTCATGAGTCTGAAGAAGACTTTATAGACTTGTATTGGACATATGGGCTAATATCAGACTTCTGGACTTGGAATGCTTTCTCTATGGTCCATTCCTCTTACATATAAACCTCTCTCTCTCTCTCTCTCTCTCTCTCTCTCTCTCTCTCTCTCTCTCTCTCTTTTGGCATTACTGCCCTCTGGTGGTGGGAGTAGGAGACCCAGCTTTTGCTCCTGTGGAGCTGCTGCTGGAATTGAACCTCTATCCCAGTGGGCCGCAGTCCCGCACACAACCACTACACCACTGGGGCTCAGCCTAAACCTCTCTCTTATATACATATGCATGTTTATGAATTTGTTTCTCTAGTCTACCTGGACTAACACAGGCTAGAGAAATCTGATGAGAATTTTTTTAAAAGGTGCCAAGATAAAGCACTTGGGCCACTATCAGTTTAGGTTTGGCTGAGAAGAGTTTGCCCCAGCGTGAGGACTCTTCAAACTTGGGTGAGGGAGCGCAAGCAAGGAGAACACCAAAAGATTGTCCTCTTTCTTTTTTTTTGTTTTTTGTTTTTTTTGGGGGGGGGCATCACTGCTCTCCGGTGGTGGGAGTAGGAGGCCCAGCCCCATTGCTGGAATTGAACCTCCGTCCCAGTGGGCCGCAGTCCCGCGCACAACCACTACGCCCCCGGGGCTCAGCCCTAGATTGTCCTCTTTCAAAGGATCATTTATTAGGTATAGCAACTGGTTCCTGATGATCCAAGTGGTCATAGTGACAAATAAAAGGAGTTTTAATAACATCAATGTGAGTGGATCATTAATTCTTGGTCTCTCTCTCTCTGCTTTCTATTTCTCTAGGATAAACATCATTGAAAGAGCTGAATAGAGACTAGTAGACGGGCCTGGCCTATCCTTATCTCTAAGAAGTCTCTATGTGAGCACCATAAATCGTAGAAATGAGCCTGGGATGGATCAGAGCCATTCAATGACGACTATGGAGAGAAGGCAGGTGTGTGTGTGTGTGTGTGTGTGTGTGTGTGTGTGTGTGTGTACAGGGCAGAGGATTGAAGGGAGAGATCTTAGAAAATAAAAGGTAAGGCAGATTGCTTAGAGATGTATTCTATTTCTATGGCAACAGGCTAGCAACTCTGGTTGTTGCTAAGAGACACAACAACTGCATGTTGGAGCAAAGATGGGATACTTCTAGAAGCATCCCTCTATTGTTGCCTGCCCAGAACCATCTAAATGAGTGTTGGGCAGGCAATCAGCTTAGAAGGAACACCAATCTGACCAAAGAAGCTAATTGAATCATGCCTCCTGGACATGCCAATGGTATCTAGAACGTCAAGCAACAAAGCACAGGCACAAGTACCCAGTTGGGTATGTCTCTCCTTCCTCATATGGTTACTTGAGAGAGCCTTGTACTTTCCTCCCCATTGAAAATCACACACATACACACACACACACACACACACACACATACACACCCCATCGGTACCTGCCAACCCCCCACGATTTTTTTCTCATCACTCACTGCTCCCTCTCAGACCATCCAGAATTGTGTGGTGTCCCAGAGATTCTCATCCAGCTCTCTCAGAGGGAATCAACAAGGTAGATGGCTGGCTTTGGAGCCTCCTGCTCCTATAAGTCACTGGGAGGACTTTGTGGGGGGCATTCTAGACAGTCAGTATATCCCCCTCTCTGGCTACTGGGTTTTGATCACTCATGGCCCGACAGACCAGAGCAAAATAGTTCCTTTGACACCTGGACCTTTCTGTTAGCAACAGACTGCTAAACCCTATACACCAGCGCCGGGCTCCAGAAATCCAATAGAACAGGACATATTTGTGTCCTGTTTATTTCTCATCGACATGTGAGTTCAGAGCAGATTCTAGAAGGTGCAAGGGCCCTGTAACCTGTGCACTACGGTCAATCTGCGCCCTCCTACAGAAAGCGGAGGCATGCACCCTCCAAACCGAGAAACAAAACAACTTTGTCGCTGTCAAGGCCACTCCAACTCAAAGTAACCCCGGAAGGAGGTGGGGAGGGGAGAGAACCACACCTCCAGGTTTCTGAGATTATAGCTCTTAATGGAAGTGGAGACCCTTGCCTCCCCCTCACACGGCAGGTTTCACATGGCCACCCGGTGTGGAACCACAATGCCCCCAACACTCAGCTGAGTCAAATGCTCAGAGTACGTGCGTCTGCAATGTTGGGCTTTGCGCCTCCTTGACCAGAGTCTTTACCAGCAGCAGCTGTGAGTACTGAGGGACAGGTGGCAGACCCCTGACCAGCACGCACCCACCCACCTCAGTGGGCCTGTCATAACCTCTCCGTCCCGTCATAAAGCCACTACCTCTGCCCACGCCAGTACCTCCAGGGAGTCTCCTTCACAGTCTCCTTCCTCGGTGCTTCTCCCCTTCTCCTCCGTGATGGCGTTCACCATCTCAAAAAACCTGAGGAGGAAGTTGGCATCTGGTCACTCAGAGCACACACCAGGGCAGCACATCAAAGCGGGAGCTAGGCGAGGAGCCTGAACCAGGGGCCATTCGACGGTGCGGGTTGGTGAGAAAAACAGGACAATTGGAAGGAGAAGCTCAGGGGGGCTGGGGACTTCAGATCCACTGTCTGCCTTCAACTCGGGCCCCGTGACAGAGGCAGCGTGGTGGAGGTAGGCAAAGGCCACAGGGTGGAGAGTGGGGACGTGGACGCAAGACAAGGGTGAGTGGTGTCTGTCAGCTGGCCTTGGCAAGCTCTCAAAAGAAGACAAACCAAGGCCGATCTCACGGTGGGTGAGAGCCCTGGTGGTACGGAGGTTAAGCGTCTGGCTGCTGGCTGAAAGGGAGGCAGGTGGTCAGAAATCAGGCACTGCTTCTAACGCAGACTGTGGCCTGGAAAGGCGGTGGGGGCAGTGCTAGGAAGTCCTACAGCAGCACTATGGTGAGTCCGCCCGGACTCAGGGCATCGGGTGACCCCACAGGTGGCTGTGAAGGCGACCGGGAACACACAAGTGCAGGGTGCAGTGCAGGGGTCTCACGGACCACTGGCGACGACCGTCTTGCTGTGGCTGGTCCTGTCTAAAGCGGGATAAAACAGAGGGCTGTATTCTGGAATGTCATTGCTGCTGTATACCTGGGAGTCTGCAAGGACCAGACAGGGGCCATACAAGGACTCCATGGGGGCACATCCCCAGGTGGGTTTTCCTAAGGGGTGTTTGGGGGGTGGGGTGACTCGGTTAGCCGCCCAGCTCTGGACCTCTGTGCTGCCAGACCAGACTCACTGCCTGACCTGGAGCCCACTGCGGTTCAAAGCCACCCTCAAGGACGGGGCACAACTGCCCCGGGGCGTTCCGAGCGAGATCGCAGCTCGTGATGGGAACAGAAAGCCTCATCTTCCTCCCATGGAGGGGGCTGCTGGTTTTGAACTGCTGGTCTTGGAGTTAGCAGTAAAATGTGGAATCCACATACGCCCTCAGGGCTCCTACTGTGTCACCAGGGCTCTTGTAGGATGGGCTGACTCTCGTACTCTAGTACTCTCTCCTACAGCGCAGGAGAGAACCACCCTACGAAGTTTCCAAGGCGGTCAAGAAGTCTGTATGGAAGCAGACTCCACATTATTTCCCCTATCATGGAGCAACTGGTGGCTTTGAACTACAGACCTTTTGGTTAACGGCCACAGGCTTAACCCCGAGGCCATGGGGTTTCTGCAGTACACAACACCGACTCTTACTGTAGGCGCTCCTTCCACTGGAAAATCTGACACTATCATTCCGGGGCAGGGCCCAGGACTTTTCCCTTCTGAGTGCACCCGTAGTTGGTTCCACTAGGAGCCAGAATCAAGACCTACTGTTGCAGATGATGGCAACGCTATTCAAATAGCTCAGGAGTTAAAATCTGGGGTAAGCACAAACGATAAGTGAGTACTTTCAAAACAAAAAGAAACTAACCATTAATCGGTGAGTGTCGGTTACTGTGTTTTTGATTTTTTTAAATCTCTGGACAAATACATTATGACTCAGAAAATGCTTACTTTAGTAAAAAGAGCCCCCAAAGTTCTCTGACTGTTAAACACACCACATAATTATAGAATATTAACCCAAATAAAATATTTACATAACCACATAGTCATGAACTCTTTTACAAGAGCTCTATGTTCCCTCCGTACTTAAAAATAACCCTCAGGTAAGAGCAGACTTTTTCACACATAAACAATGACTAATACGTACTTTTTACAGTGGAGCTCTGTACAGAAGTAGATTTGGAAATCGTCGGAATTGTGAAGCACATAAAGGAAGCAGCATCGCTCTTCAAATTTAGAAATGCTAAAACGAACAAACAAAATCATTACTTGGGGAAGACCAATACTTCTACTTTTGATTTCTCAAAGAAAGTCAATACTTCCATGTCATCTGTGACAAAACATGATGAGCAGCATTTTCAGAAGGCAGGAGTCCCTGTGGCACATACTAAGGACTTCCTCCTCTGGGACGTGTCCTCAGACCTGGAGCATGGGGGGCACTCTTGGGGGCTGTGTGCACACATCTGCTATGTCCTCCGGAGGGAGCCTGGGCAAGGGCGGCCACCCACAGCAGGCCTTCATCCACTGCAGAGCAGTGGAAACAGGAAACAGCACCGGATCCGATCCAAACACATGGATCCCTTATCAGCAGTACGGGATAATGTTGTGTTTAAGGACCAGGTTACCCTGCTTTGCACCAGAGATTGTCAAAACTTTCCCCACAAAATCCAGAGAGCAAATACATTAGGCCTTGCAGGTCACGCCACTCAGTCCAGCCAATGGGGTGTGAGAGCAGTCGCACATGCCACAGCCTTAGACAAACCTTCAGCAAATGGACATGGCTGTTTTTCGATAAAACTTTATTTGTAAAGGCAGGCAGTGGGCCGTGTTCGACCTGTGGGCTGAAGCTTGCTGATGTCCATTTCTGGGGCAAGCCTGTTGATCGTTGGTTTTTCAAAGAAACCCTTTTCATCAGTGAGGAACGACCTTGGGTGGTCCCCTTCCCCTCTCTCCCTCATCCCTACTTCTCCTCTTGCACCTCTGTTCTCTGAACACACTTCTCTCGTGGTTCATCTCCCCGTGCTGCGTTCATGGTAACAGTCTACCCCCATCCCCCACCCCTGGGCTAAGCGCTCTGATAGCAGTCTGTGGCTAGTCATTGCAGGGCCCCTAGCATCGTTCTTCACATCTGAGCCGGCCCTGGCTGGTGCCCAGCACATGCCCAAAGGCGTGAGCTGAGACAAGCTGTCATCTGTCATCGCTTCCTTAGAGGAGGGAACAAGGAAAATGAACTGTCTTTGAAGCCGCCCGCTGGGACTCAAATCTCCTGCTATATCTGCAAACACCCAGGAAGCCTCCTAGAGGACCCCCCAGGTAAACGTCCTCCGTCTCAACACATGTGCCATTCCTCATCCAGGGGAGGCCCATCCCTGGGAAGTGCGTGTGACTGAAGGGGACTGCATTCACCTGGCTTTTCTGGGCGGCTGGCTTCAAAACGCTGCAGTACATAGTGAGGGGGCCCTGCTGGTGGCTGGTTTGGAAACAAGCCCTTAGGAAGACTTTATTTGAGAAGGCATTGATTGGAAAGATATAGAATCAGTCCGTCCCTCCGCCATCTCACTTGCTTCTGTTCACATCATTCATGAGCCAACAGGTGGTTTAACCAGGTGGACCGACTCCAATTATCCCTGACTCAGCCGGCGAGCAGTTCATGCTCCGACAAAGCCCATTGCCGGGATGCCAGGAGCAGCTGGATATTGCACCACCGGCCGGCAGTGTCTCGTGTTTTCTCACCGTGCTGTGAAGTGGGATAAACACTCGTCAACCCCAGTTACTGGGTGTGAGACTTGCAAGCCTTGGCTCAGGACGGGGTCAGAGAGAACACAAAGGTTCAGAGCCAAAGGTTCTGAAAAGCCACGTCGAGGGTACATCGCCTGAGTCACGGACACGGCCAGGTCAGACCTGAGCTGGACCACGGTGAACCCCTGTCGTCTCTCCAGCCTGCAAGGACTGCGTGGAAAGTTGGGGGCGGGGATGCCCAATGGTCTCATCTCATTAGGAGGGAGAAGGCAAAGCCTGGCCGGTGACGTGAACCCATGGGAGAGGAAGCTGAGGTCCTGGAATTCCCAAAGGAACTGGAAGCTACCTTCCACCATGCTCAGAGCAACCCAGCCTGCCACGGGCACCCACATGGCTCATGTGGATGAGGCCCGGGCTTCTGGCTCCCAGTTCACCGTGAGCGCTGAACACAGTGAGTTCGACCGGCAGCCACAGTCTGTCGGTGGACATCCTGCGGCAGAACTATTCAAAAAGAAGCCAGCAAGACGGCCTGAGGGCCAGGACTTCTTGATGTTCTTTGCCTTGTTTTTTTTTCATGGTGACATAAAAGCGCTCTCAGAGCCTTGAAGATCCAAGGAAAAAGGTCTGGCACATATGCCTACAAGGTGCCCCAGGACACTTACCTGACTCCCCTGACAGAAGATGCACTGAAATCCCACTCATGGATGCCTTTCTGGAAGAGAGGAGAAGAACGGCCTTCAGAAGGGTGCCTCATCCATCCACAGGGGACAACAGCGTAACACAGAACACAGTCTGATCATCGTTTCAATACCAGATGCATGGTACTTTTTCCCAAGTGCATCACGCTTCACGAGTAAGTTATGGGGAGGGAAACTACACATTTCCCCCTCAAGTCATCTGGGGAAAGGGGTCCTCATCTTCATCGTTCCTGCTCTCCCATCCGGCCCGAGACTAAAGCAGGTCTCGAGAGAGGCGCAGAGAACGAGTGTCACCTGCCGTCGAGTCCATCCCAGCGTACGGCCCCTGTCTGCACGCAGAGCAGACCCGCTCCACAGAACTTCACTCTGGTCCTGCAATGGACCCTGGGTCTTTCTTCCAAGGGGCCACAGGGTGGCCCAAGGTGTTAGCTAACCTTTTCTCTGGCAGTCAAGACCGCCCCCGTTTGCACCCCCTAAGATTTCCCGAGGAGAAGCCGTCTCATGGCCTTCTGACATCTGGCTTCTAGCAGATAAACCTACACAAACCACTAGCTGTTCCACCTTCGTTTCGTATGAAGCGGACTCAGTCAGTCAAGTAATTTCATCATCACTGAGCCGTGCTGCTCTTCCTGAGAAAGAACACCATTCATTTGAATAAAATCTCTGCAGGAATTAAAGACAGTGATCTGGTGCTGCATGGCCTGGAGGTACGTTTTCTAGCTAAACGCAGGGCCCTATTCATCAGAGAGGAACAGCACAAATAGGTATGCAGGCACACACACACGTAGTGTCCACTGTACATGTAAATAGGCTGCTACCTCATTTACACAAAACTCAATATGCTAATAAAGGTTGAACATAAAAGATGTGGTGGCTGTATGATAAGCAGGGCAAAGGTTCAGGAAAAAGAGGGGGGGTGCCTATTTTCTGACATTGTTACTAAAACGGAGGTAAAATGAAAATGAGAATGTAGACGGGGCTAAATGAAATACAATACAAGATGGGCTGCCTTCCTTATAAGAATATCAACCTGACAACAACATGGAAATAACAGCACATGCCTCTGACTTGTGGCTAAGATAGCGGCGGAAGGAGCCCGGGGAAAGGGGGGGAGGTGCAGTGCTTGAGCGCTCTGCGGGAAGGGAAGGGCTGACAGCATGAAGTCACCAGCTGCCGTGGGAGAAAGCGGTGGCAATGGCTCCCACCTAGACAGCCCTGGGTGGCAGCTCCACTCAGCCCCCTGGGGCTGACCTGACAGCAAGGAGGAATTGATGCGCAATGCTTCTGTAAATCTGAAATTATTTGGGGCTCAGCCCCGGTGGCGTAAGTGGTTGAGTGCAGGACTGCGTCCTGCGGGCTTGGTGGTTCAAATCTCAGGAGCAGCGCTGGGTAGCTCCCACAACCACCAGAGGGCAGTGATGCCCCCCCCCCCCAAAAAAAAAAAACCCAAACAAAATAAATGTAAAATTTTTTCAAATTTTGTGAAAAAAAAAAAAGGACTGTACAAAAAAAAAAGTTGATATGAGTGTCTCGGCTTAGTAGTAAACCCAACCCTGTAGGCAGAAAACAAGCTCTTAGCCACCCCACCTTCAAATGCTGCCAGGAGGTTGCAGTCTTGACCGGGTATGCAAAAGCATAGTGGCTCAGAGCAGATGGCTACACTTTTTACCCTGAGCCTCTCGCTGGTTCGTTGCTAGGGCTGTGCAACTTAAAAGGAGTCCATTCTCTCAGGCACAGAGAGGAGTTACAGAAAAGCTCGCGCCAACACAGAGCAGTTAGGTCATGGGATGTGCCCTGAGTGATCCAGAGGCCATGCTGTGCCTGCAGCCTGCGGAGGGAGGGTGGGAGGGCGGGCAGGCGACCACAGCAAGACGCTCATTAAATGCAGCTCTCGGACGGGCAGCACCCCGCCAGCAACCTCACTGCGGGGCCAATTAGCCAGCCTACAGAGGAGGTTAGGAAGTTGTTCTAAATCCGATTGGCCTCGGGTGAACTTCTAAGCACAGACACCCCAGCAGCCTGGGCTGTGACCTGTCTGCTCCCTGCACACAAGGCAGGCCTCTCTCCGAGCCTGCGCCTGAGCTGCTTCCTGAAGCCCTCTCTGCGATGAAGGGCAGGCAAAGAGGCAACCGTGCTCCCCAGATCGACCGGACTCGCTGGTTCGTAAGAAGGAAAGCCCAGAGTCTAGGTTCCTGAAAGGCTACAGGTGCTGCCAGTGAATGGTCCAGTCTAGTGATGGGAAAGGCCAGGTGGAGTGATGAGGGCAGCCTCCCTCCTTGCTCTCCCCTACTGGGACTCACCACACGGAGGCGCTGGTGAGCTACCAAGCCAAGAAATGGTGGGAGGTAGGGGGTGGGCTTCTGGGATCAATGAGCTCAAAGGACACGCTGCACTGGGTACATCTGCTGTACAAGACAAGATCTATTCAAAGTGTTGAAGGGGAGGGATGTCACTCTGAGGTGCACCTGACCCAGGCTATGGTCATTGCCAAGCGCCTTCTATGCTTGTGAAAGCTGGACAGTGGATAAGGAAGCTCAAAAGCAGAATCAACGCATTTCAGCCATGGTGCTGGCTAAGGCCACTGGAAGGACTCTGGACGACCAGATGAGGAAACGGATCTGTCTCGGAAGGAGTATGGTCAGAATACCCCTCAGAAGTGAGGGTGGCAAGGTTTCATCTCGCGTACTTTGAACGTGTTATTGGGACAAATCAGTTGCCGGGGAAGGACCGCGTGCTTGATGAAGTAGAGAGGCAGCGGAAGAGAGGAAGCCTTTTGACAAGAAAGATGGGCACGGTGGCTGCGGCAGTGGGCTCAAAGGGGAGAGCAGAGCACAGGGCCAGTGTTTTACTCCACTGGGCCTGGGGACACTACGAACGGGAATGGGCTGACCGCCACATAACAACAACAACAACAACAACAACGACAACGACGACAACAGAAGGAGAGCCAGGCTCACGGTTGGCTCCCCCAGACCGGAAACCAATGCAAAATACAATGCAATCCATAGAAGCCCATTTTCTAAGAGCGGATTAGCCTGGGAGCCTGTGCACCCGCTATATGTCCAGAACAGGGACTGGAGCTAAATTCTAAGCTAAGATTGTAGGAGTTATACACTGGCAGGCACTGCTGGTTCCCTAGGCAACCATCATCCTCTCCTTTCCCCTGCTAATAAAAAAACATGAATCTGGTTCAGGTGGCAATATGCGTAGGGAAAGTGAAAACTGATTACGGTAGCCTAAATCTGCCAGGGCGCGGGCACTTCTCTTGCCAGTGTACCGTTTAGGCAGGGATATGGGCTGAAGCTTTGGGTATAAAGAGGAGGCCTAGGCCTGCTGTTTGCATGGTGTGTGTGTGGGGGGGGGGGGGGGGGGGGGTGGTGGCGCTGTTGCTGCTTAGAACTGCTGCCTAAGATCAGGAGGGAAGAAACTAAGAGCATTAGAGAGTTAACCCCGTGCTGTTGACAGGATTCCGGCTCACAGCAAACCCATAGGGCAGAGTGGAACGGCTCCGGAGAGCTGCCAAGGCTGTCACCTTTCTGTAAGCAGGCTGCCACATCTGCTTCCCACCGAATGGCTGGGGGGTGCGAAGTACCAACCTTGGGTTTAGCAGCCGAGACCTTCACCACCGCACCATCTGGACTCCTCCTTACAGAGACAGCAGTTCAGAATTTGGACACTGCCAAGCCTCTGAAATCACCCTCGCCTCTCAACTCATTCTAACAGTGTAGAATTATTCCAGGCCCTTTAGTTGGGTGGAGTCCTTAGGCAGTGCAGTAAATAAGCTTGGCTATTACCGTGATGAGGGGAAGGTTTGAGCCCACCAGAGAAACTTCAGAAGAAAGGCCTGGTGATCTACTTCTGGGCAAAAAAAAAAAACAGTCAATGAAAACTCTATGGCAGCGGTTCTCAACCTGGGGGTTGCGACCCCTTTGAGGGTCGAACGACCCTTTCCCAGGTGTTGTCCAATTCATATCAGTAGTGAAATGACAGTGATGAAGTAGCAATGAAGACAATTTTATGGTTGGGGGTCACCACCATGTGAGGCCCTGTCCGAGAGGGTCATGGCAGGAGGAAGGTTGAGAACCACTGCTCTGTGGGGTGCAGTTGTCCTCTGACCCGAAGTGGGAGTATGCAGCAAGCCAATAGCAGGCGGTTGACTGGCTTACATGGACAGCTCTGTGAGGGAAAGAAGAATCATTGTTGGACACCATCACACCATGAGCATATTCGGAAATGAGGGGTCAGTGTGTGCCTGCCATATAGCTCTTAGGTCTTCTCTGAGTAGCCACTGGCTACAGCAGGGTGGGGGAGGGGAGTCGACCCTTAGTATTTCCCCGGGACCCTGCAGCCTCTGCCTCCCTCTGGGCTGGACCACTGTCCACTTCCTCAGAATCCAAATGCATGAAAATGCTGTTCCTCCTCTTCTGGGGGCGTCTTGCACCCTGAGATGGGCTGCAGCCGTTGCCTCTCAGGCACCAGATAGAGAATGAAATGGGAGCCTGAACTTGTTCAACCCTCAGATGGGGGGAAGTGGGGGGTTCCCAAATAACACCCTTTGCGATTATCTGGCAAATAGCTTCTTCCTTCCACGCTCTAGTTTTCTCTCCTAAATCATGCAGGCTTTCCTCAAGAACTACTTTGCTTGAGCTAGCAATCAGTCCCTTAACATATTAAGAACAATTACTAAAAACAAAAACCCAACCCCACCAAAACTCATAATCGCAGCCAGCAGAGTCGGTTCCTACCAGACAGGGCAGAATGGCCCAAGTGGGTTTAGGTGGCTGAAATCTTTATGGGCATAGAAAGTGTCATTTTCACCAGCAGATGACTGATGGACTTAAACCTACAACCTCGTGGTTAGGGGCCCAACATGTACCCTATTACGTCATGGGGAAAGCACTGGGCTCATGTTGTCCCAGAATGGAGAGCATACCTCTCTAAGCATCCCTGAGTTCCTGGAGATCATATCATGAGCTTAACATATGACAAGCTGCAGGTCAACTGAATAAAACAATGGTTCTTTCAATGTTTTGGAGCAAAAATATTGAGAGGGAGTGCATATGGAAATAAATACAGTAAACGAGAAACAAGACTGTCTATCTCTTCATTAACTTTTAGAATAAAGTAAAAATATACCATACCCCAAATATATATACATACATGTATGTATATATATATAATAATTCATTTTCTGTTTAACACATAAAAATGATTCATTTTCTCCTTAACACAGGGCCTATGAAACCTATTGATTATGCTGTCTAATTTTAAGTAGTATTGCTTCTTTAAACTAACACAGCAATGATAGCGCTTTCTTAGATATACGGCCTACCTTGCTAACTTTCCCACCACTGTTTTACAGAATAAAGGAAAGGGCCAGGGTAGAGAACACACTTTGGATAAGGTAAAGGTGGGAAAAGAACCCAACATGAAGTTCACAGTAAAGAAACACTGCACTGCAGCTTCAGTTTTCAAACCAGGAGGAATGTTAGCACTGAAGATAATAAGAACTGAGGGTTCTTGGTCCAAAGATGGTAGAAATGCAAGCCGGGCAGGTCACAGCCGGGATGTGCCACCCTGCTTAATATACGTTTTACACCTTAACAGACTGGGTTACTCAACCCAACACACTGAGTCCCATGTGCTCTTGTCCCCACCACCATCACAGACCGGAAGACAATCCCCACAAGGCTCACTTTGTTGAGTGAAGACCCTCCAGGAAGGGGAAAAAATGATGACAACCAGCTGGAAATCGGGCTCCTTTCCCATGAAAGCTCGGGCTTACACGCTAGCCTTTTTCTGACTTCCAGATTTCTCTGGTTCTCTGCTCATTCTCCGGCCTTGCTAATCGCTAACTCCTTTAGCCCCATTCAGTTTCCAAGTGTCCTTGGATGACCTTGCTTCTTCCAATCAAGCCTCAGGAAATCTTTTCTCTGTGGACAATAATGTCTGTGTGGCCTGGCTTCTCTTCGGTGGCCTGGTTTCTATGCAGGTGCCTCCTAACTTGTTGGCAGCAGGTGAGAACACGTATGTTCATATACCGTTAAAAAGTGTAAATTAAGCAGTCCCTTTTTTTGGTTGTTCGTTTTGTTTTTATTGTGCTGGATACACAGATGTAACAAAACACTTGCCAAGTTGACCATTTGTGCGTGCACCCTTCAGGGATGTTGACTGCCTGCATTATGTGATGTAACTGTTGCCACCGCCTGTTCCCCAGGTTTCTACACACTGTCCTTTTAAAACTCTGTCCACATCAGACAGATCGTTCTATAGCTGCTTTCCCATTGTGCCTCTGGACAATTCTGCATGGGGTCCTTCCATGAGCTCCCACTAAGCACGTCCCAAAAGATTGTCCTTCTGGCTCCTCCATAACTCAGGATTTCCTTCCAACCATCTTAAGCAAGCAAACAAACCAACTGCTGGCAAATGGATTCCAACTCACGGTCACCCTGCATAAGCTTTCCCAGGCTGGACGTGCTTACAAGGGCAGCTTTCTCCTGGGGAGTGGCTGGTGGCTTTAAAATGCCACTGGCTCCTCACCCGATGGCGACCCCAGAGCGTCTTCCTCATGACTCTGCCATTGGGCAGGTCAGCAAAGTGTCCCAGTCACAGCTCTTTAAAGTGTGGAAGAGCAACGATGTCCCTCTGAGGACTCAGGTGCACCTGGCCCGAGTCAGGGATCCTTCATCAGCTCATCTCGCTCACGTACGTATGTACATACGTGCGCACGCTGAATGACGCCTGCCTACAGCGGCGTGAAGAACAGATGCGCTGCCATAGAGCGAGGGAGGAGAACATTGAGACCACTGTGGACAGCCTCAAATCCGCCTGGGAAGACGTACATTCAGACTGCTCCTCACAAGCCAGGATGACAAGATATCATCTCGTGTACTTTGAAACACACTCAGGAGGGGCCATCCTTGGAGAAGGGCCTCATGCTTCATAGAGATGGACGGGCACAGTGGCTGTCACAACAGGTGTCAACTGGGCGGACCACAAGTCAGAGGTGACTCAGGGACAACTACCACCATCGACCTAACCAGGGCTGTCAATGCAATCAAGCCCCACCCCTTTCTTCCCTCAGGAGAAGAAACACATATATTTTTCCTTGCTAAACAATCCTCCCCTTCCCAGTTGCAATCACCTGGCTTCCGTCTAAGTCACCTGCCTGCTTTGTGTCTGGCTGGGCTCTCCTGAGAGTCTTCTCTGTGGCCCCTCCAGCGTCAAAGATTTTGGAACGTCAAGATGAAGACCAGACACATTTCTAGAGCTGTGAGAGCTCTTGTTCGCTGAGCAGGGATTTCGCTAAATGACTTAGGTGATCTCATTTAATTCTTGCAACAGCTCTAAGAGGTACTTGTCGTTCTCCTATGGGACACTCAGCGAGGGGGAGGGTAAGTGGAGTGTCCCACTCACAAAGCAAGCAGGAGAGGGAGTGAGCCTATGCACCTACGTGCTTTGACAACAGTCTGTCTTCCTAACTGCGGGTCTGTTTGCCTTCATGCCAGTCCTCTGCTTTAAAGAAACCTCCGTGGTCATTAGTGCCTACCAATACAAGTCTAAGGGGAGCCCGCACAGCCCAGTGATTACCAGCGGGGCTGCTAGCTGAAGGTCAGCACTCGGAAACCGGCATCCACCCCTTGGGAAAAAAGTGGGGCCATCTACTCTAGTAACAAAAGTTACTCGCCAGGGCCATTGTACCCTGTCCTACTCAATTAACTCAAGAGCAGTGAGTGAGAACACGTGTCTAAACTCTTCCTCTGAACTCACAGAGCCCTGTACAGTGTTACACCACCCAGCCTATGCCACCACACCTGTACGCACCAAGCACTACAGCCCTTGACCATTCTGTGTCCATACGGAAATTCTGCGCCACTCCCCGCATCAGAGTTGTCTTCGGTTTCCCATCTTCTCTCTTTCAGCCTGCCCATAGTCAAGGCCCACCTCTCACTTTCCCCAGGGAACCTTCCCGACGGACTCCACGCCCTTCTCTGAATGTGACAACCCAAGGGGCACACAGAGTCTTCCCCATACCCAGTCCACCCAGCTTAGATCCTGTGCGCAGCTGGATGGGCGCTACAATCGCCTCTGCGGTCCCCGGGTGTGCTGCTGTCACCGGAGAGGGGCCTTTCCCTGACGCCTTACCAATGTCACTAGCAAAGTCTGCTGGACCACAGAGCCACCAATATGATGACAGTGGAAAACTAGGTCTTGGCTAGAAGTCTGTCACCACGAGAAATTTTTCTGTTATGGATGAACCAGCAGAAATCATTACTTTTCTCATCCTTATCCAATTTATCGACACGAAAGAAAAAACCAAGTTTGGGATTATGCTCACGCTGGGCATATGGACTTTGGGGCTGGTTGGGTGAACATATATTGCCTACCTGTAGCATGTCTCTAAAATCGGGCGCACCCCTTTTGGAATTGCCAATGGCACCATTGTCTAGGATCTTGTTCACAGACTGGGCCTTGAGAAAGACCACAGCTCTGAAATCTCCCGCAAGACCGATGGGGTCCTGAGAACCACTGCTCTCTGCCCCCTGCGATGTAATTTCCCATTCCCACCGAAATCCTGGTGACTTAAACACTAAGTTACCAGACGAAACATGACCAGCTTTCTCCAAACAGAGGGAAACAACATGTAATTGCATCTGCCAGGGTACCGCTCGGTGCCTGTCTGTCCACTTTACAACATGAGATGCAGCTTTTCCAGAAACAGTGCTCCCTGCAGCAGGCAGCATCTGGCTACGTGCACAGAAATCACGTGGCTGGCAGAGAAGGGCCTGTTCCAGCTAGCCGGACACCAGGGAACCCAGGGGCTCCTGCTGGAGATGATTGATCATCAAACCTGCTGTGGCAATCTTCTGAAGGCGGTGGTCCCCAGACTCGGTGCTGAGGCTGTCTGCAGGAGGGGCAACAGGCAGATAAGGAGACTACATTTTAAGCCAACTCCTTCAGGGATGCTCATGGGGGTGTTCCAGGAACCGCCTTTTCAAAAACACCATCTCCTAGAGCAGCGGTTCTTCAGGTGGGGGTTGAATGACCCTTTCACAGGGGTTGCCTACGACCCTATTTCTGGTGGTGGTAGGAACAGAGGCAACCAGGAGGGTCTGCCTCCAGGAGGGTCTGCCCACATGCAGATACACCCCCATATGAGGTCATCACAGCAGGAGGAACATCTTGGAAGGTTGAGAACCACTGGCCCAGAGTCAGCTGGGCCACAAGGAGAGAGGCGGATGACTCTTCGTTAGCTGCTACAATCAAGTCCTTTGCTATTCCGACTCCTTCAGTTAAGGAGCCCCGTGGCACAGCAGGTAAGGCGCGCGAGTGCTAACCAGAAGTCGCCCATGAAAGACGTGGCTGTTTGTAGCAGTACAGACTCCCAGCCCCAGAAGCCTCGTGACACAGCTCTGTCTTGTCCTATGGGGTTGCTCAATCGACTAGACAACAGTGAAGACAGAGGGGAGACACCCCTTCTTACGGCTGTTCTCACCGAACATCAGAATCCCATACAGACCTTTGTGACCATGCATGTGTCCAAGCTGCACTGGAGTGCAACAATAGCCCACCCAGGGAATCAACAGGGAGTCAGGGCCTCTCCAGGGTTCTGACTCACAGCTGGACTTGTGCCCTTGGGTCACACCAATAACCTTCCAACCCACGACTCCACTGTCACTGAAAGAGAGCGCTAAGTGGGGCGCTAAATCCTTAGGGCAGGGATTCTTAACCTGTGGGTGTTGACCCCTTTGGGAGTCGAACGATCCTTTTACAGGGGTGACCCAATTCATAACAGTAGCAAAATGACAGGTATGAAGTAGCAAAGAAAATAATTTTATGGTTGGGGGTCACCACCACATGAGGAACTATGATCAAAGGGTCGTAGCATTAGGAAGGTTGGGAATCACTGCCCTAGGGTTTCAAATGAGAGATTAGTCCAAGTAAATGCAATACTCAAACAAACCAAACTCACAGCCAGCGAGTAGAACTGCCCCTGTGAGTTTCCAAGACTGTCACTCTGGGGCCCTGGCAAGCCTCATCTTTCTCTGTGGAGCAACTGGCAGTTTAGAACTGCCGACCTTGTGCCTCACAGCCCAGGACGTAATCTAACACTAGAGCAGCTTTCTTCTTGTTGTTGTCATCACTGTCAACCATTCTAAAACTAGAGTGAGCATTCGTGATATGCCAGGACTTGTGCAAAGCACTCGCAAGCACGATCTCCTCTAGTTTTTACAACAACCCTTTGAGGTTGGAGTTTTTAAGATGCACATACCAGTCTCCAGAAGAGGACGCCGGGGGTCACAGAAGTCAGGCTGTCCAGGGCAGTCACAGGATTTGAACCCAAGATTATTGACTTGACCCCACATTTTAGAAAATGGCAACCGCCTGCCCCAAATATACCTCCTGATTTCCTCTCCTGCTTGAACTTTTCCTTACCACCACCTAGCAGACCTATGGGGTTCGTGGCTTCTTGTCTCCGAGGAGAAGGAAGCAGTGAGAGGGGCCTGCTTACCTCTGTCTGCATTCAGCCATCCATGCAGAGCCTAATGCACTGCCAGGAAGGTGTGAATGAAGAAAGTTTCAAGAGAAATTATAAGTGGGTTTTTTTTTGTGGGGGGGGGCATCACTGCTCTCCGGTGGTGGGAGTAGGAGGCCCATCCCCACTGCTGGAATTGAACCTCTGTCCCAGTGGGCCACCGGGGCTCAGCCCTATGAGTGGGTTTTAGCAAACAACTACGAGGAAAAAAATGCTACTTTGCATCCAAATTACCCTCTGGAATTGATCTATTTCAGTTTATCCTAGAACAGGAGAGGCATCGTCAGTCGTTGCTGCTTCATAAAACAATGTTTTAAATAATAGATCAATTTGTACATGTTTTCACCTATTTCCATCAAGTTTATTCCAACTCACAGGAACCCACCCTACAGAGCAGAACTGCCGCTGATGGTTTCCAAAGCAGTATCATTCACAGACACAGACTGCCCTATCTTTCTCCTGAAGATCTTTTGTAATGGCTGAACACCACCATGCCACCAAGCCTCCCTGTACATGCATTAGGACTGGGGAAATAGAAAAGTGGAAAAGTTTACACGGATCATTGCTATGGGTGTTGGAGACCCTTGTGGAAACAAGTGGGGACATATCCTACCACATCATGCTAGTGACTAATCTGAGATCGTGCAGCGACTTAGGTAACTAAATAGGGACCTGGGGTCAAAGTGGGTTACATGTTGCGCTGCTAATCACAAGGATGGCAGTTCTACTTCAACAGCTACTTCTTAGGGTAAAAATGAGGCTATTTGCTCCCATAAAGGATTATAGTTTCATATTACGGTGAGTCCACCTTCCTGATAGGATTGCCGAAGACAAACGTGTGCATAAGCAAATGTGTTGAAGAAAGCTGGTGGTGCCTGGCTACCAAAAAATATAGTGTCTGGGGTCTTAAAGGCTTGAAGATAAAACAAGCGGCCATTGAGCTCAGAGGCAACAAAGCCCACCAGCCTGTGTGACCACAAGGTGCTGAAGGAATCAGGTATCAGGCATCAAAGAACTAAAAATTACACCATTATAAATGAGGGGAAGTGCAGATTGGGGACCCAAAGCCCATCTGTAGGTAACGGGAGCAGAAGGGTCTCAGGGAGGATCTATAGTTATGCCTCCAAACACATAAGTAAGCAAAAAAAAAAAAAAGTCACAAACTTGAATATTAGCTGAAATATTTAAATGCCAGAAAAGTGTAAAGACCTTGTCTTTGGTACTCTTATCTTAATTTCATCATTTACCTTGTCATCGGGAAGCACATGCCAAATAGATATTGTCTTTTCCTCAACTTCATTGTTGATAGACAAATAAGAAGGCTGGTAGATCTTGGTTGGCTCTAATATTAGCACCTTGAAACATAAAGAAAAGAGACAAATATTAGTGGCTCAGGAATTGAACCATCAAAAGCTGCTACAACAACCACATCAACTGAGGGAGGTTCTTCAGGCAGAGTCTGAGCAGAACCCACTGCTTCCAATGGCTCTCATTCCCAAGGGCTCCTCATGCATTTTCTGGTAGTGCATGGTGATCATAAAGTACAGTCATTTATCACCTTTGACTGATACAGAGATTGATAAGAATGCTTTGTAAGCTCTAGATTGGTTTGGCTGTCTACCAAGGGTGTCTTTCTAAAAGTTTACTGTTTTATCAGGTAAAACAGAAGGCTTCTATCAATATAAATGTGTCAGAGAAAGAAAGATATGATAAAGTCAGTAATTTCGTGCACGCAAAAGATAAGACTTCATCTGTAGGTTCTCACATACTTATTTTAACTTTTTGGATCTCATATTCCAAAACACTCACTGCCAATTCTGATCCACAGTGACCCTGTTGGACTGGGTAGACCTGCCCCTGTGAGTCTCCAAGACTGTTAACTCTGAGAAAGCCTTATCTTTCTCCCAAGAAGCAATTGGTGATTTTGAACTGCTGACCTGTGGTTAGCAGTCCATTGCATGATCCAGGGCCCAGCTATCATACTTTGTCTTAAAGATGCAGTAGTATAGTCATACCCACGTAAATGGATTTGGAGAAGGTTTTTGGCCATTACTGAAAGAGCTTTATATATAAACCAAAGAAATGAATATAGCTAGCTATAGGAAGCAGCAAATGTGTTTCTGTGCTGTCTCCAAAATAAAATTGGTATCTTCAATGATGATATATTTAGCTGCAAGAAAGGAAAAGAAATTAAAGCGTGTGCCTATTTTAGCTATGTGTGAAGGGTATAATGATAAGTGAGTTGAGAATCTTCATCCCAAGTTTGCATAATGTATTATACTAACATTTCATATTAGGAATAAATACACACTGGAGATGGTGGGAGATGAAGAGAAGAACAGTGGAGGCAGCGGACACAAGAGGCTGACAAGAACAGTCGGTCCAGTGGACTTCTGAAGTCATGGAACAAGAAAGCTCTGTGACCTGGGCAGGGGGCACACCAGTAGAGTGGCACGTCTCCTACACTTAGTGGGGGAGCTGAAGAGCTTTGTAGCACCTGCCTAAGCAGGGCACACACTAAGGGCTTCCCAGGTTGAAAGGTCGTGGACCAGAGAAAGGCATGCCATGGGTACAGCTAAGTGGTCCTGACTGAAGAGCTGTACCCTGAGTGGTTTTCAATCCTGAATTGTACTGCTACTTCCTAAATGATCCTGAGCATCCTTTGTGAATTGTGTGGCCGTAGCAAGGAGTCATGTAATGCTACCAGAGGAGGAGAGAGAGCAGGGAGGACGGCTGCTGTCAGCTTTAGTGAAGAGTTGGGGTGCCTTGAGTCATGCATGATATATGCCTCATAGAAATCCGCTTTGGGCAGATGGTGGTTCTCTCTCCCCATCCTGACACCACTGCCATATCATTTTCACATGGAGTTATCACTGCTGACCTTTTAAAAACAAATCATTTTATTGGGGGCTCCTGAAGCTCTTACAACAATCCATACATCCATTGTGTCCGGCCCATTTGTTCATAGGTTGCCATCCTCGTTTTCAAAACATGTTCTTTCTACTGGAACCCTTGGTTTCAACTCCTCTCTTTCCCCCTCCCTCCCCGACCCTGTTGAACATTTTGAGCCCTTTAATCTGCCCTCAACATGATGAGAAATGAAGAATGTTTAGCAAGCACGACAGAGATGGAGAAAGACAAAGGAAAGGAAAGGAAAGTGAGAGGAGGCAATCGAACAAAACCATACAGCTAGATAGAGCTCACAGAGGGATCTCCATCTTGTCTTGTTTTTCATTCCTAGTCTTTCCCAAAGTAACAATGAACTACTAATTATGTGTCTGCAGCAGGAAGAAGGAGAGCAAGACCTGTGAAGAGGAGATACAAACTAGGGTTTCATTTGTAAGCATCTACAATGAGTAGAAGACTTTATCGAAACCCAAACGCTAAACTCACTGCCACTGAGTTGATGCCGAGGCATAATAACCCTAGAGGACAACAGTTGAGACCCTTTTGGGGGTCAAAGGACCCTTCCAATGGCGTCACCTGATTCATAACAGTAGAAAAATTACAGTTATGAAGAGGCAACGAAAATAATTTTATGGTTGGAAGGGTCACCACCACATGAGGAACTGTATTAAAGGGTCACGGCATTAATAAGGTTGAGAACTGTGGCTATATGACATGGTAGAACTGCCCCTGTTGAGTTTCTGAGGCCATAACATCTTTCTAGGAGAAGAAAGCCCTGTCTTTCTCCTGTGGAGCAGCTGGTGGTTTGAAATGCTGACCTTTCGATGAGCAACCCAACCAGTATCTAGTACACGCTATCAGGGATCCAGGGGATTCCATAGGGTCCTCAATGGCACCACAAGCCTCCCTTCTCTCTTCCTTTTGGACAGTGGGTTGATACTCTCCTAACTTTTCAATGTAGAAAAATAATGTACAAATAAACAAGGAATAAATTCAAACTGAGCCCAAATAATAACAAAAGATAGAATCATTCAAAGCATTTCATAAATAAATGGCCCTCTCCTTCCTTTTGCCCACAGTCAGGGCTATTTCCAGCAGGAATACAAAAGACCATGGTGGTGAGGTCAATGAAAACCAGGACACTAGTCAATAGTGTTTAACATGAATCATGCTGGTTTGCAGTCAGTTCTATGTAAGATAATGTCACTCCAACCAAGGCCTACTGAGCCCTCACAAGCAAGACCACTGGATGTTACTGGAACAGAGGGCAAGTTCCAGCTGATACAGCACCAGGGCCTTTCTCTATGCCCTGAGGCAAGAGGGGCGGGAGTGGGAGGCAAATCACCCCATTGCAAGAGGACACGTCTGGGAGGGAAGGTCAAGGAATGAAGAGAGGAGGAGGGAGGTGTAATTGACAGCTAAATTGTCATCTGCTCTTGGCTCAGCCTCTCTTTTTGTTTTGTTTTTAGGAGCAGTAAAATGTGTATTTTATGTAGAATATCTTTGTTTTCGTTGGATTTCATTCACAGGTCATTTATCAGTTTAAATTGCCTACTTTTATCCATTATCTTCTTACAGTTATTTGAAATCCTTATCTTCTCATTCCTAAATGCGGAGCACTCTTGGGTTTGCCTCGATGGACTGTGGTAGCTCTTTACGACCAGTCACTGTGGTACTGTTTCTTAGGAAGTCTAGCACTCTTTGAGGACTGGTCACATGAATGACATACTGCAAAGGTTCTGGATTCTATTTAGCCAAGAGGATTGAGGTCTTTTTGTTTTCCAGGTGAGTAGTTAAACTACCAGTGAGCACCCTAACTTTGTTGAGACCAACCAAGTTTTCTTTAGACTTGGTTAGGATTTTAGGGCTGCTCTTATTCGACAACGTGGGCTATCTGTGTCTCAGCCAAAAGCTTGGGTGGGTGGGGCTCTCCAGAATCGCTATACTATAGCTGGCTGTGAGTTATTTCATCCCAAACACCTGATCCCGTCTTGTACTGTTCAAACTCTGGGATCTCTGTTCAGCTCTCAGCCTCCCAAGAGCTCCTCTCTTCCCAGGCCTCTGAGCCTGTCACCCCTAGAAGTAACAATTGAGGAGAGAAAAAGACAGGTAAAAGCTTGGGTGTCACCACTCGTGGCTCTCCTTGTCCAATACCCTTCCCCCCTATCATTGCTACCCTAGAGTTCCAACGCTTGATCTGGGCTCTTCTGCCAGGGCAAAAGGTCACCACCTCTGAGGGCTCTCCAGTACAGCAGCCAGATCAATGGCCTCAGGGACAAAGATGAGGGTGTCAAAGTCTATTCATGTCCCTCTTCTTTCTCAAAGACTGTAACCCTGCGGGGATAGCTGTCCAATGCTGGCCAGCAAGGGTTTTCATTGCTTTTGTTCAGATATTATAGTTATTTACAGCAAGAGGGTAGGGTCAATGCTATTTATTTCATCAGAGCTAGGATCGAAGGTCTCTATCCCTTTATTCTTTTTTTCATCAGTGCCTGGTCCTTTAAATAAGTAAACCTCACCACATGGACAGCCTCGCACATAACAAGAGAAGGACTCATTGAAATGACCCTGACCTACCATTTTCCATGGAACCAGTTAAGCAAAAGGATACATGGGATGAAAACATTCTGTTGGACAGGCTGTGTTGCCAGTGAGCATAACATTAGATAACAATCTTGAAGGGGGACAACAGAGAACTATCAGTCAATTTCACTTCTGGGAATTTATCATGCAGATATATTAGCATGGGTACAAAATCATCTATGTGCTATGTATTTATTTTTAACTGCAGTTTTATTTTTAACTGTAAAACATTGCAAATATGTACCAACAAAACATTTTTCATACACGGGGTAGAAAAAAATGACTCAACACAATATGTTACATACATTATGATACAGTCATATATTGGAATACTAGGCAGTTGTGTTTTTTTTAAGTGAATTAAGTTTCCATATAATTACAAGAAAAATCTCCATGATGCATTGCTGAAAGAAAAAAAAAGAACACTTCCAGTAATACTCTTCTTTAAATAAGGAGAAATAATAAAGATAAAAGTTAATATTTACAGTCTCCAGACCACTTGCTAGACACCATCCCAACAGTTCAAAATATACTCATCTAATCGTCATCATCACCCTGTGAGTTAAGACTGCCCATTTGGCAGATGAGGAAACGAAGCTCAGAAAGGTTAAGTAGCCTGCTTAGGATCACACAGTTAGTGAGTGGCAAAGTGAGACCGAACTCATGCAGAACGGCTCCAGCGTCCACTACACAATAAAGGTTCTTGATATTATAAATGTAAGGGGCCAGGGGGGTGCAATGGTGAAAGCACTTGGTGGCTAACAGAAAGGTGGGGGGAGTGCTTTTAAAGTCTGAAAGCCGCTGTGCAGTAGACTGACATGGTGATCTGCTCCTCTAAAGATTACAACATTGACAACCTGACGGGACACTTCTCTGACCCACACAGCTGCCATGAATCAGAACACACTCCTGGGCAATGATTGTCGGTGGAAGAGTCTCATTCTAAACGCAAAGAAACAAACAGTGGGAAAACAAGCCAGATATGAATAGCCGTTACACTGCATCGTAAGTATTTCCACTGCATCACACATATAGAGCACTGCACACTGTCAACGTGTCACCCTGTGCTGACTGGAAGGTTGTGATAATGACAGAGCACCAGCTGGAGTCACCCATGGTGGAGGGCAGAGCTCCTGGCTAAGACAGACCAAGAAAGACCATAAGTAAGTCTACTTCTGAAAAAACCTGAATAGTGGTGAAACACTGGTAAAGGGCCACAAGAAGAGCCCCTTAGGTGGAAGACACTCAAAAGGGCTAGCTCCTCCAAGCAGAGTTGACTGACGTCATTGTGGGGTAAAGCTTTCAGGACCCTCCCAGAAGAAGAAACAGCGGCAAACATCAATTAGTAACTGGTTCTTGGAATACATAAAGTCTGAATCTAGGAAAACTGAAAGTTTTCAAAGTTAACTGGATGGCATAAAGATGGATATCCTAGCCACTGGTGAGCTGAGACAGTGTACCACTGACCATTTTGAATCAAGCATAGCTTCTACTATCCTAGAGCTGAAGGAATTGGAGGTTTTTTTTATTAACTTCTGCTATCCAACATATAATCAATATGCAATGATATTTACTGGTGATTGGAATGCAAAAGACAGAAGCAATGAATGATCAAAAATTGGAATATATGGCTTTGGTGATGGAGATGACTTTGGGGAGATGACGTTGGTAATTATATGGTAGAATTTTGCAAGACTGGCGGCTTCTTCATGGGAAAGACCTTTTTTCAACAACATATGCAGTGATTATACACTTGGACCTCACCTGGTGGCATAAAACACAGGAATCAGAGAGGCTACATCCATGGGAGGAGAGCA
>PVJH01022911.1:0-30210 GCA_004026705.1 Nesogale talazaci
GAGGAGGAAGAAGAGGGGAGAAGGAGGAGGGGAAGGAGGAGGAGGGGGAGGAGGGGGAAGCAGAAGGCTCGCAGGGTGCTGGCAGGCAGCCCTCTGAGAAGAATGAGCAGATCTTCGAGGGTGACCTGGGGCTGTCAGATGACCCACAGTGCCATCCTGGGCAGCATCAGCTGAGAGCAGGCGCGCCAGCATTCACGTGAGTACCTGCAGCAGCCCACGGCCGGGGTGGACAGGTCTATGCCAGCTTGGTGGGCCCTGTGTTGCGGAGGTAAGGAGGGCGGCCCACCTGTCCATCAGGGCACAGCCTGATGATACCTCCTGAGGAAGGGGTGGGAGGGAAGGCGGGGCTTGTTCGTAAGAGATCCTGAGAACGTAGGTCTCTCTGCCCTGCCCTTCGCTACCTGCCTGCTTGCACAGATGTCGCCCCTGTGGCCTGCTGAGTCCGGGAGCCGTTGGCACCCTGCCATGACCCTGTGGGCCTTAGGGTCCCCAAGGCACACTCCTGCCTGGGATACCCAGCCCACCCCCGCCCCCTGCCCCACAGCTTCCCTCTTCCCTTCCTGAGTCATCGGCCAGTGGGCGCGTGACTGTGAAAATGCCACCAGCTCGTGTCGGACCCATGGGCTTAGGATGGACTACGCCAAGCCGTCTTCCTTCTTGACAGATGGTGATTTCTGTTTTTAAGGAAGATCGTTTTGTTGGGGACTCATACAGCTCTTTTCACAATCCGTCCATCAATCGTGTCAAGCACACTTGTGCTTAGATTGCCCTCATCATTTCCAAAACAGCTTCTTCCTACCCGGACCCTTGGTCGCAGCTTCTTATTTTCCCCCTTGATAATATATATATATATATATGTGTGTGTATGGATATGTGTATATTTTTTTCATATTTTTTGGGGGGCATCACTGCCCTCTGGTGGTTGTGGGAGCTACTCAGCCTTGCTCCTGGAGAGCCGCTGCTGGATTTGAACCGCCAAGCCTGCGGGCCGCAGTCCCTCACTCAACCACCGCGCCACCGGGGCTCAGCCCCTTTTTCATATCTTTTACCGACCGATGTCTCCCTTCAGCTGCTTTTCTGTCGTCTGTCCCCCTGGAGGGGGTTGCATGTAGGTCATTGTGATTAATTCCCCCTTCCTGCCCCCACCTTTCCCTTCCCCAGCTGGTGTCGCTACTCTCATGATCGGTCCTGGATTCCCTGTGCTGAGCTCTCACCTGCACCTGTGTACGTGCTCTGGTCCAGTCAGATCTTTCAGGTAGACTTGGGGTCGTGATAGTAGGGGTAGGGGGAAGGAAGCGTTAAAAAACTAGAGGAAAGTTGCATGTTTCATCCGTGCTACAGTGCACCCTGTGAGCACCCCACCACTTGTAAGAAGCGTAGGGAGAGGTGGAAACCCCCTGACTCAGGTAACAACCCTTACACAATTGGAGGAGGACACCCTTGAGGGCGTGGCATCCTTCCTACAGACGCGGACACCGTGGGAGAGCGCGCCTGTCTTTTTTTGGGTCGGGATCCTGCTTCCGGCAGAAGGACCTCCAGGTCTGTGAACTCGGCTCCCAACAGCGGGCCCCCTTGCCTGCCCGTCCTGGGGGCCATTGGACCGGGGGTGAATTCACCTCTTCGGTCAGAAGCCTGAAGTGCTCTCCGTGGATGCGTCCACCTTTGGAGCCGCCGGCCGGTCATGCCCTCTCTGTCACTCTGGCCTTCAGCCCGCCCTCCAGGTGACCTGAGTCAGGAGAAGTCTCCGAGCAGACACCTGACCCACAGCCTTGGCACCTGCCTGCCTCCTTTTTTTTTTTTGAAATCCAGGTAACTTTGATGAGGGAGAGAGGGCTTTCAGGTCTGAGCCAGCATGCTGGCTCCGGAAAGCCTACAGTGTGTGCCAGCACGGGCATTTGGGAGAGACAAAAATCCCTTTATCCCCAATATACCTTTCTTTTTTTGGTTTTTATTTTGGGGAAGGCATCACTGCTCTCTGGTGGTGGGAGTAGGAGGCCCAGCCCCACTGCTGGAATTGAACCTCCGTCCCAGTGGGCCGCAGTCCCGCGCACAACCACGACGCCACCGGGGCTCAGCCCCCCAACCTACCTTTCAATACCGTTCTGTGGTTCAAGCGCGTCAAACACGCTTGTACCATTTCTTCCATCATCAGTCCCCAGACATACTTTTCTTTCCTGGACTTTCAAAAACATTATTAAATCAGGTTATTGGGGCTTGTAAAACTCTTATCACAATCCACCCACACATCCGTCGTGTCAAGCACTTTAGTACCTTTGTTTCTCTCATCATTCTCAAAACACTTGCCTTCTACTTGAGCCCCTGGTATCTGCTCCTCATTTCCACCCCTCTCTGCTCCCCCTTCCCCATGAACCCCTGATAATTTATAAATTATCATTTTGTCACCTCTTACACCATCCCATGTCTCGCCTCACCCATTTCTCTGCTCTCTGTCCCCCGGGGAGGAGGCCATCTGTAGATCTTGGCAATCTGTTCTCCCTTTCTACCCCACCTTCCCTCCACACTCCCATTATCTCTCTTATCACCACCGGTCCTAAGGGTTTCTTCTGGCCTGGATTCCCTGTACCTATCTCCAGTCCAGCCAGATTTGTAAGGTAGAATTGGGATCATGATAGTGGGGGTGGGTGAGGGTGGGTAGAGGGAAGCATTTAAGAACTAGAGGGAAGTTGTATGTTTCATCCTTGCTACCCTGCACCCTGATTGCCTTGTCCTCTCCCTGAGAGCCTTCTGTGAGGGAATGTCCAGTTGCCTACAGATGGGCTTTGGATCCCCACTCTGCACTCCCCTCATTCACAATGATTGTGATTTTTTTTTTTTTTTTGCTTCTTTGATGCCTGGTAGCTGATCCCCTTAACACCTTGTGATCACCCAGGCTGCTTCTTCCATCTGGGCTTTGTTGCTTCTAAGCTAGACGTTTGCTTGTTTTTCTTCAAGTCTGTAAGTTCTCAGATGGTATATTCCTTGATAGCCAGGCACCATCAGCTTTCTTCACCACGTTTGCTTATGCACCCACTTTGTCTACAGAGATTGTGTCAGGACAGACTGGTGTGCTTCTTCCATGTGGGCTTTGTTGCTTCTCTGCTAGCTGGACGATTGTTTATCTTCAAGCCTTTGAGACCCCAGATACTATCTCTTTAGATAGCTGCTCGCCGCCTCTTGCTCAATAATTGTGTCAGTTTTTTTTAAAATTTTACATAAACCTATCTACATCTATAAACACCTCAGCCTGAGACACCGAATTATGAACTTTCCAGAGTAGGCGAATCCATGGAAACAAACAGTAATCTGGCCGCTGCCTAGGACACGGGGTGGGGCGGGGGCTGGGGGGAGTGGGGAGTGACTGTGAGTGACTGTGAGTGAGGGCTGGGTCTCCATGAGTCGGGGGGGGGGGGGGGGTGATGGTGCAGTTCTGGAATTTGACGGTGGGTGATGGCTGCCCAACCTGCCCCCGACTCAGGGTGACCCCCCCCCCCACAGGAATGAGATGCTTCCTGCTCTTGCCCCAAACCCCTGCTTGGTTGTGGCTGGGGCTGCTGTGATCCAGGGAGTCTTCACTGGCTGGATCTCCCAAGTCCGTCATCAGGCGTCCCTTCCTGGCCCATGCCAGTGTGGGGGCGTCTGTGAAGCCGGGGCAACGTCACTGCCGCACGCCGGCCCCACCAGCGGTCGGGTGATGGCCGTGGGCAGAGCACCGGGGCCAGGGCGGGAGCTCAGGGCGGCCTCGTGCCACCTCTGCCCTCAAGAAGATGTCAGGGGAACAGCGGGGACCAGAGGAGCTGGTGCGTCCTGTCTTTCCCACATCATCTTCGCAGGAACGGTGTGATATGGCTCCTGTTATTGGCTTCATGGAGTGGGGATGCCGTGCCCAGCGGAACACAACACTGCCCCGCCCTGTGCTGGCCTCACCACCCTTCCTGTGTTTGACCCCCTCTGTGGTCCTTAGGGTTTTTTGTGCCAACATGGCCCCCGTAGGAACCTGTGGGTGGTGTTTTAGCAAGTCCATCGGGTGGCAGCTTGATGGAGACCTGCCAGAGCTTGGGACACTTCCACTGCCACTGGATCCACAAGACCCTGCACCCTCCGGCCTGCCATCTTCCATCATTGCGTCTGGCTGCGTGTGGCGCTCATGTATTCGTGATGTCAATGTCATGGTTGGGATGTCGGGGTGGAGTCTGGCCTGTTCATCTGGAGACAGACAATGAGTAGCCCATGAGGCCTCTGTGTGGGCGTGGCTTTCTCCTGAGAATTCTGGGAAGTCTCGCCGTATTTCCCAATTGGAGAAGACAGAGACTTGACACAGTCTCTGGGAGTCAGGCTCCTAGATGAGGAACTACTGACAAGACGAGATGACAACATGCTGATCAATCCTGATTTCTGTAGAATGGAGGAGCCAGAGGATGGGCTTGCCCTGATGGAACCCGACCGCTGGGACCGGAGAAGCCACAGAGAGACCCCTGCCAGCACTGAGATGCTTCTACTGCCAAGGGACACTGCTGATGGACCCTGAACCCTGGAAACGAGGGACCATGGGGAGACCCCTGTCAGCATCGGGACACCTCTACAGCACATGCTTCGTAAGTCGGAAGGAGACTTTATAGACTGGTATCAGACATATGGGCTGATATCGGATTTATGACTTTGAACTGGACTGGGATGTTTTCTCAATGTTCCCTTTCTCTTGTATATAAACCTTTCCCGTATATCCATATGTGGGTCTATGAATTTGTTTCTCTTGTCTACCCAGACTCACACACTGCATGAGTCTGAAGAGGTATTTAATGGACTAGTATGGGACTTGTGGGCTTTATTTGAACCGAGCTGGGATGTTTTCTTGGTTTTCAGTTACTCCTTGAGATCAAGCTCTTTCTCACCCACACAGGAGTCCACGAACTTGTTTCTCTGGTCAATCTGACCTCACACGCCATGGCTGCAGCCCCTGTGCCTGTCCGTCTCCTGGAGGGCCTGCCTGTCTCTCACTGTCCCTCCATTTGACCAAGCATGATGCCCTTCTCTAGGAACTGGTCCCTCCTGAGGACACATCCAGAGTTCACATGACAAAGCCTGGCCTTCCTCACCTCTGAGGGGCACTCTGGCCAAATTTCCTCTGGGTGGTCTGAGACGGGGGTCACCAAGGGGACAGCTGTGGGGAGTTCCAAGTCACCTGTCCGGCAGCATCGGGAAAGGGGACTCTCAGCACGGAGGGGCTGGGGGACTTCAGGTTGCACTCACCCCAGGTCTGCCAGTGGCTGGCCGTGTGTCCTCCTCGTCTGTGAGTGACAGGGGACCAGCTGCCCCAGTCCCCCTCTTTAGGGTCTCCTGATGCTCGGCTTGGGGGATGTCCTGCCACCAGCCATGGGGCCTTACTCCAAGCCTCGTCCTCCAGCGGGCCCTGGGCTGTCTCCTGGTTCGGGCAATGGGACAGGGAGGCACCGAGGCCCCAGCCAGTGTTGCCCGGATGGTCTGTTTCGTGCCCTATCTGTGTGGCTATCTTCAGACTTGACTTTGGCTTATCTCTGGGGACCCTGCATCCCCTGGTACTTCCTCTCCCAAGGTTGTGCTGTGTCCAGGGCTCACAGGTGGGGGGTCCAGAGCATTCTGTTGGCACTGCCTGTGACGGGTCCTGCCAGCCCCTGAGAAACCCATCTCTGCGAGAGGGAGGGCATCTGTCCACACCTGGCCCGCAGCGGCTGCAGCTCAGACTTCCTGCTTGTAAACAAGACGCGGCTGCTGCGGGAGCACTGACCTGATGGGGAACAGCTGTCCGCCCACCGCCCGTGGGGGCAGCCAGAGGGAAGTGCTCCCGGGCGCTGAGCTCATAGCTTATGTATCCCCCGCGGATTGATAACAGATCACCCACTATGGGCGTGGGGCGGGGCCTCGGGCCAGCCTCCCCCCCAAACACCAGAACCTGCGTTCCAAGGCCTGGGTCACCTCCGCGCTGGACAGCCCCAGGGCTGCTGGTCTGAGGCGGGACTTGGGGGACGAGTCTTTCTTCCCCTCGCCCGATGTTCTCTGGTGTGGGGGGCCCCCTCCAGCCCGTCTCCTAGCAACTGTGTGTGATCATAGGGCGTCATCCCAACCAACACCCACACCCGCGACCTCTGCCCCCAGAACCCAGCCGTGGGGGAGGCTCCGCTCGGCCCTCAGCTCCAGCTCTGGCAGACCCAGCCGCCTCTCCTGGGGTCTCCCCAGTGGTCACACCAGAGACCTGCCTGTTGGCGGGTTGCTCTGAGGCCTGGTGGCAGCATGGCTACGAGTTGGGCTGCTCACTGCCAGGTGAGCAGTTCAAAACCACCAACCGCTCCCTGAGAGAAAGGCGAGGCTTTCTCAGGACTTACCGTCTCAGAAATTCACAGGAGGGGTGGGAGGTGGGGGTCCTTAGAGAGCGGCTGTGAGCTGCTGCAGGCTCAGTGACCGGGGCTTGGGCGCCCTGGTGTGGTAGGCGTTGGCCTGCTGGCCACAAGGTCGGCACATCAAACCCACCCATGGTTCTTCTGGCGAGATGAGGCTCTCCGTTCTGGTAAAGGCGTACAGCCCTGGGAGCCTTCCGTAAGGCCAGCGTGAGTCAGACCCTCCCCATGGCAGGGGGTTTTCATCCATCACACCCCCCGAGGAGCCTTAGTGGCACGGGGGTTAAGCGCCCCGCTGGGACCCAGCAGTCACCCCGTGAGGAAGACGTGGTGGGCTGTTTGGGCAAAGATTCCAGCCCTTAGCAGCTCGGTCCTGTTGCGGTTGTCAGGTAGTCTGTCTGTGAGTCTGGGTAGACGAGAAAAACAAACCTGGGGAGACCCGTGTGTGGAAGAGAGAGCTTCATATCAAAGAGTCATTGTAAATGAAGAAAATGCCCCAGCCCAGAACAAGCCCTCAAGTCTGACCTTAGCTCATATATCCGAAACCAGTCTGTAAATTCCGCTTCAGACTCACGCAGCACACGCCGTGACGCCGAGTGCAGGGAGGTCACAGGCCAGTGGGTGGAAGGTCTTGTGCATCCCGTGACGGTGGAAGCATCTCAGCACTGGCGTGGCTCTCCATGTGGCTCCTCCAGCTCCAGGGCTCTGGACCCATCAGGGTGTCTCCATGTGCCATGTCAACAGGCATGTCTAGCAGAGAGAGGGTATGCCCCACACCTTAGGAAGAAGACCAAGCCCACCCAGAGGCCTCACCGGCCCGATTGACAGGCTAGACTCCGCCCCTTCACTCAAGTTGACAGGAGATGATGTCACTGCTGAGTTGGTCTCAGCTCACAGACACCTGATGTCCCGTGCAAGGAAACACCGCCTTGTCCTGCGCCGTCCTCACAGTGAGGACTGAGGCCATTGTCCAGTTGGGTACTTCTCTGAGCTAGGAGACCAGCTCGGGATGCTGGAGCCCAGATACAGGCGGTCAGTAGCAGGGACGCAAAAGAAGTCCCTTCTTTGTCCCTTGCACAGCCCCTTGGCGTGCGTTCCTGGGCTTGTGGCTGCAGCACCCCTTGGCGTCTATTGGCGCCCAGCTGTGTGAGCCTGCGTCTGTGGGTGCCTTCCCTGTGTATTGGTCGCCACCCGGAGGGGATGGGGGCCCTCCCTGGCTCCAGCATGACCCCCTTAATGTAGCCCATCGCCTCTTCATTCAAAGGGGTGCCGCAGCAATTGGCCATCCAGCCTGTCCTGGGAGGGAGCCAGTCTTTCACGGCCTTCCGCCTGGGTGAGCGTGACTCTCCCCTGACCAAGTGCTGCCCAGGAGAAACCCAGCAAGGCTGGCATTGGGCTCAGAGCTTCTGTGAGGGTGGAGGAGAAGTGGGGTGGGAGCACCTGGGTCCCCAAGATCCCGGGGAGGGGGGAGGAGTGCGGACAGGCGCCTACCCATTCCGGATCCTGACGGGGCACCTTGTGCGGGGACTGGCTCAACGGCAGCTGGCAGCCGTCCGTGGCGGGTGGCGCAGAGGGTGAAGCCCTTGACTCCCCGACTCGAGAGGCTGGCTACATCCAGCATGGAGGGGTAGGGAAAGCGACCTGTGCAAGAAAGGCCCGGAGATTTCCCCCCACCCCAACTCCTGGCGGTTATTTTAGTATATGTGCTGCCGAAGCGAGCACATCCTGGCGGTTATTGACATCGCAAGTGTACCAGGAAGTGCCTGGGAACCACAGGTAACTTGTCGGCATTGTTGGGTATTTGGGGGGAGGGGGGTTTAAGATGGGGGGTGGGTGGGTAGGGTAACTGCAAGAAGGACGAGACTTCCCCCGTGTCTCCGTCTTGACATCACGCCTGGGAGGTCTCCCGGGTTTCGTTTGTGACACCTGGGGCATCTGGGTTTGCCAATTGTGCTGGCTTCCAAGCAGCTCCACTGGCGACTGAGCGGGCCCCCTGCGCCGCGCTGGCTGAGCAGGGCGGGTGCCCTCACCGCTCCTTCCTGCCCTTCCTGCCATGGCCTGGGCTGCCCAGTCTGGGGTGCTGTGCGTGGGCTGTGGGCCGTGTAAGCCAGTGTATCGGACATTCACCTGGGGGTGACCACCCGGCGCCATGGCTACCCTGAACCCCACCCCCCCACCCTGACAGCAGTCGTGCTCAGGGGGCTGACGGAAGCGGCGGGCAGGTGCTACCGCACCTGAGAGAGGTCCAGAGGCTGTGGTCCCCCGGGACGCAAGACGGGCTGCATCAGGACAGCCGACAGAGGCCCAGGGCACACCCACCCCTCCATGTGCAGCCTGGTCTGTGTGGCAGGCCGGGTTATTTAGAGAAGCCTGCCCAGGGACGCTTGCTCCTCGCTGTTTAAGAAAGCGCTTTCTCACAAGAGGTCAGCCCAGCGCAGTCCAGCACAAGTCCGTGAGTCCGGTGCTCGTCCGAGTCTCTCTTAGATGTGCCTGGCTGCAGGCCGCTGGTACAGAGAGGTGGACCAGGGAGCAGGAAGATCACAGGCCGGCAAGTGCAGAGTCCTGTGGTTCCAAGGTCGGTGGGGACACGGGAAGGTCACACGGGGCCGCCCCTGGAGGCAGGCGCAGTGTCCAGAATCGAGAGATAGAGAGATAGCAACAGAGAACAATTCTCTCACTCTCATGCAAAAGGTCATACCCCAAGGAGGCGTCATCAAGCCACCACTTGATTGACAGCTTTGACTCTACCCCATCACCAGGAGCATCTCCTTGACATGAGGCCACCTGACTGCCCACAGACAGCCAGGCCAGCTCCAGCCCAGAGGCACTCCACTCCAGTCAGCCTCAGCCTCAAAGCACTCCACTTGGTCTCTGTAGCCGGGAGAGCAAGCCCAGCTCCCTCCACAAAGTGCCCAGAGGCACCCCCCTTCACAAGCCAGCCTCCTGCAGAAACCGACCAACAAAAAAGCCCCTGTAACTTTGCTTGCTCCATCTCTGGGTTCTGCGGCTGCTCCTCCGATGTCACGGCTGTCTTCTAGGTCCCAGAGGTTCAGTGTGTGTGTGTGTGTGTGTGTGTGTGTGTGTGTAGGGATGGAGGGTGGGGGCGAGGGGGACCTCAGGCCCAGAAGATGCTCCGCTCAGGGCCCTTGCAGGTAGTGGAATCCCCCTCCCCCTCCTCAGCTCATTTTCTAAGCAGCAGGCCCACACTGCAGACACTCCTGCCCCAAAGCTTCCTACACAGACCCAGGTGGGACAACGTCATTTGGTGTGAGACTTTGGCCAGCAGAGCCCCACGGAATAATACTCTGTCCCGGTACCGTGTCCTTACCAAGCGGGCCTGGGGTTTCCCCAGGAGCATTTTGAAGGCTCCCCACCCTTCCCCCCCACCCCTGATCCTACACACATGTACAGGACTTCTGTCCTTTTCCATTTCCGGTGACAAGCAGCCCGCGATGTGCCGCACATTCCAGCGCAACGTGCCCTGCTGACAGCTGCCTCTGTGTGCCCGTCCAGTGCATGTGATAATAAAAGGGAAGGGAAATGTAAAAAAATTCAAAAACAATAAGAAGAGGTGCTTGACTTATGTCCATGCCGGTTTAGGATGTGGCTGGGAAGGCACCCCGTTGTCAGTTGGGGGCCCCTTGAGGTGTTGTCATCGGTGACGGCTATCAAGCCCTGTCAAACTTCTTATTTACTACCTGTTGATTGGGCCTCACGATTCCTTGCGATACTGTGTCAATGGAATGTGTCCATTGACTTATTGATACCAAGTCATCTCCGTAGGCCTATCCCGAACCTTCTTGACCATGAATTATAATTTTGTGGCGACACCACTGGATTCTACTTGTTAGTCCTTTTAACTGTGACTGTGGCTTTTGCATTCATACTGTTCCTTCATTTTTTTGTTTAGAAAAGAGTCATGTAACATAAGATTCACCGTATAGCCATCCTGGAGTTATGTTTCAGGGACATTTAGTACTTCATAATACTGTCCAGTCATCCCTTCTACAGAGTTCCAGAATCTCTCACTGCCCTGAAAGGAATGGCAGCACCCACAAGCAGTCACTGCATATCCCAGTTCTACCTAATCTGGCAACCACTCATCTGTTTTCTGTCTCGATGGGTTTACTTCTTCTATGTATGCTATGTAAATGGAATCATACAGTGTGTGTGTGTGTGTGTGTGTGTGTGTGTGATCTGTGGCTGGCTTCTTTTTGCTGAACATCATGTTTTCAAGAGTCATCATCTTAATTTAAAAGACAGCATGAAAATGAAGGACTTAATAACTCAGGAAGACCAGAAACAGGACCCGCCCCCCCCAAAATTCACTAAAAGAAATTGGCACAAAGGGGAGTTAGAAGGAGATGAGCTTAAAGGGACGAGGTAGAGAATCAGCCCCGAGCGATTCAATTGTCTGGTCAAAATCTTGGTCCTAGGAAGTTAATAGTGCGGGCCCACAAACCGCTGCTTAACAGACCAAGCCCTGCAGTACATATAAGCCCAAGTCGGTGGAATAAGAAAGACCCAGGTGGCTGGGGGGCGGGGGGCGGAAAGAAAGACCCAGGGAGAACCAGCATCTGAAGGGCACACCCTGACAGGCAGGCGGCTGTCTGACGCTAATCGTTTATAAGGACATTTGAGATCGTCGTAGATGGAGGGAAATTTTCGCAGCGTGCGAAAATTCTCCACCTCCACCTCCACATGGGGTCCAGGGAAGGACACTGGAACCTAGGGGGACATCTCACTCGCTAGCCTCGTCGGGTTCTGTGTCTCGTCTTGACGAGGGCTCATAGTTACGTGATCCCACGCTGTCGCATGTTTGGGGGGCGCTCGCCAGCCCGCGTCCACCCCACAAGGCAGGCATCTCCCGAGAGTTCAGCTGAAACTACCCTGCATGGCTTGGGGTAGATTCCTGGGTGCATTTTCTTCATTTTAGAGTTTAGGGATGACCTCGGAGCAAGGTAGAGCTCTCTCTCGCTGCACGGCATCAGGTTTCGATATTGAATTATACTGGTTTCATGAGACCAGTGAGTTACAGAGTTTTCCATCTTTTTATGTGGCTTGGAAACGTCCTGAAGCTGGAATGATTTCTCTTCCAGCTCCGGGTTAGAGGATACCCAGCGGGGGACATCTGCGCTGCTGCTTTCTGGACCGGTTCGAGTCGACTGCCTTTCCAGGCTCTTGGATGGCTGCTGCGTGTTTTCCCTTGATTTGCACTGGCTCTGGTCCGTGTCCGTTTCAACGATAGGATAATATCCATAAGCTGGCAAGGAAGACTGGTGACTCAGAAGTTCTCAGCGGCCCCGAATGCCCAAGATGAAGACACTTTGTTTTGCCCAACAGCTTCTACACTCATCAATGGATTAAACAGGCACCCGAGATGCACTGATGGTCCCTGGTGGCCGAAACATAAAACAAACGCAAAGGATTCGTGGTTGGAAAGCTCACGGAGCCTCGGTGAGCTGATGACAGATTTTTGTCAGACCCATACCCATCTATTTTCAACAACATGGACAGTGACTACGCGCAGGGTCTCGCCGACGGGAACGGGCAGGAATCAAACCAACTGCCTTTGTGGGAAAGGGACAGTCGAGAGGCTCAATATCACCCGTCAGAACAAGGCCAGGGGCGGGCGGCAGAGGAGACCATCAGCTGCTCCCGCGCACGTCCCAATCGAAGCGGAGGGACGTTAGAGCCAGCCCGCGAGAGCCAAAGCAAATCCCACCTGAAGGGAGAGACCGCCTCCACGTCGACCCGAAAACCAGCTGAGCCGTGGGGTGACACCAAGGACGTCGGGCACCAAGAAAGGAGAAGGTCGTTTAAAGAACAACAGTAAAAAAGGGAAAGACGGGGGGGGGGGGCCCGAGATGTCGCCGGAGATGTTGAAACTTGCTCTGGAAGATAAAGGGCTCCAGGGAACGGAAGGGAGATGGAGTCGCAGGGCGGAATGGGGAGATTTTCAAGGGCATCTCAGAACAACAAAGTACCCCAAAGAAACATGCCAAGGCCTGGAGCTAGGAAACCGGGAGGGAAGAAGACCCTCAGCCTTTCTCAAGTTTGAAAAAAGACAAAACAGGAGGATTTCCCTCCCCCCCCCCCAAAAAAAAAAATCAACCCAGAAGACCAAGTGGAAGCCTCTGGCTGCAGTGCTGCATCTGAGGAAGGTACAGGCAGGCTCCCACGAGCTGGGAGGAAGACACAGGGTCTCTGTACTGGGAAGGACGGGCAGCCTTCAAGAAGGACTCCACTGGGCTGGTGGTCTTGTTAAGTGCTCTCCATTAGGTCCTCCTCACGGCTGACGCTCTGTGCAACAGAAGCAGACACAGGCAAGTCCTGCGTCTCCCTCACAGTAGCCACCTGTTGAGCCCTCTGTCACTTCACGGTCTTTCTTGCTGTCCATCCACCCCCCTCCCCCCCTTACCAAACAGAGCGTGCTTCTTCAGTGGACTGGCCCCTCCGGGTAACACGTCCAAAGTCTATCCGATGAGGCCGCACCGCCCTCCCGACTCAGGAGAACCCAGGCTGCACAAGTCGTGTGTTCCCCCCCACCCCACCGCCCCCCAACACCGGGGCTCACAGGCAGCGCTTTGTCTGCAGCCTCCCCTCCCGCATCGCCTGCTTCCACATCCGTAGGGCGTTCAAGGCGGCGCCCTGGTTTCTTGACCGCCGCTTCCATGGCCACTGGCGGTGGGGCCATGTCAAACGAAGTCTTGGCCACCTCAATCTTTTCTGCAGTGGGTCACGAGGTGGCTTGTGGATCCGGAGCTGAGCGTGCTTGCTCTGTGTGGAGGGGGGATCCGTAAGGAATCGGGGGCCCCGGCCTTGGCCTCCGAGGACGCGTCAGGACGGCTCCCCTTTCAGCAAGCAAGCTTGTGTCGGCCGTGGATCTCAGGTCGTCACTTAGCCTCCCTCTGTACCCAGGTCGACTAGAGAAACAGGTCCAGAGACACTGATGTGTGTTGGAGGGAGAGTCTTATATCCAAGAGAAACTGCATAGTAAGGAAGTGTCCCAGCCCAGTTCAGATCAAGTCCACCCGTTCAATATTAGTCCCTAAGTCCCATATGAATCCCTCTTCCGATTTAGGCAGCACATGCATTGATGCCACATGCAGGGAGGTCGGTGGATGGAACGTCCTGAGGGTCCATATGGTTTGCCAACAGGACTTGGTCCCAGCTGCGGGGAGGAAGGTAGGAGTTCCCAGAATCCTCAGGAGAAGGCCATGCCCACACAGAGGCCTCATTGGCTATGGCCTGATGGACAGGCTAGACTCCACCCCTTTGCTCCAGTTGACCGGAGATGATGTCATGGCCACACCCAGCCTCTCCGGATCTCTTTGCGCAGCATACAGACTAAACACATAGGCTAAAAGGACGCCCGCCCTGATTCTAACCACGCAGTATCTCCTGGCTCTGGTCCGGTGACTGTCTCTCCACCTCTGTCTAGGTTCTGCACAAGGACAGTGATGTGTCCTGGGACTCCCACCCCTGGCAGCGTCACCCCTGATTCGACCTGATCCTCACAGTCAGGAATCTGCGTGGTCAAGAAAGCACAGGCACACGTCTTGCTCAGGCTCTCCGCTGTCAGCCCGGGTTGAACTGACTCCCACGACGGTCACGGCTCCTTCCACGCGCCCCGGGTTAGTGGCCGTTCCCTCTGGGTGAACGCCTCTCTGGAGAATGGGCACTCATGCGGGTCTCTCCCATGTAGCCGGCCAATTTCTTGGCATGGACAGGTGAGTGCTTCCAGTGTTTCCTTTGCTCGTTAAAACAGCTTGATCTGGAATTCTGACAATTCCCAGAACTTGTTTTTTGATCTTGGCCTTCTCCTTTCAGGGCCCTTGGTCCTTGCTGACATGGTCCTTCAGAAGAGGCTGCAGTCCTTCCCGGTAGAGAGACCCTGTGTCTTCCTTCCAGCTCGTGGAAGCCTGCCTGTGTCTTTCATGTGTTTGCTTTCCTCATGCACCGTCACATGACAGCTTCTGGGCCCACAGAGTCTGGCGGAGGTGGGGCGGGTCTGGGAGAGGAGGGGAGTGGGTTGGTTAGGGTGTGGGCAGCCTCCAGTCTTCATGAACATCCCCTGCCCCCCCCACCCCCACAGTGTGCCTATTTCTGAGTTAGTGACAGGATCCCAGATTCAGTCTACCATATGTTAGTCCGGATAGACTAGAGAAACAAATTCATAGACAGGTATATGGCTATAAGGGAAAAGTTTATATATAAGAGAAATGGAACATTGAGAAAGCATCCTGACCCAGTCCAGCCCAAAGTCATAAGTCTGATATTAGCCCATATGTCTGCTACCAGTCTATAAAGTCTCCTTCCGACTCACGAAGCACGTTCAGTGACACCAGGACAATCTAGAAGCATCTCAGCGCTGGCAGGGGTCTCTCTGTGGCTTCTCCAGCCCCAGAGGTCTGGTTCCATCAGGGCAAGCCCATGTGGCTTCCCCTCCGGCTCCTCCAGGTTCAGCATGCTGCCATCTCATCTTGTCAGTGGTTCGTCTCTTGGTGACTGAGTCAAGTCTCTCTTCTCCAATTGGGAAATACTGGGAGACTTCCCAGAATTCTCAGGAGAAAGCCATGCCCACACAGAGACCTCATGGGCTATCTCCAGATTGACAGGCTAGACTCCACTCCTAGATTCCCAGTCATGAAATGAACACACGAGTACATGACTGCCACACACCACCAACCCCAACTCACCGCCATCCACTCCAGGCTGAGCCATGGCCAGTCTACAGCTTGCCTCCCGTGGGCTTCCGACCCGATGACTATGTACCAGAGTGGAAGACTCCTGTACCCAGGTGGATCGCTGGCCGACATGATGGATGTGACGGACGGCGCCCCACGGGGAGGCTACACTGAGCAGGCGGGGCCAGGAGCAGCGCAGGGCAGCCTCCGTGCCAGGGACTGACCCCGAGTTCACTGCCAGTCCCCCGTGGTGGGTCGAGGCCCGTATGATGGGGGCCCCTCGTGGACCCCCTGGGGTGGTCCCGTCCCGCACTGAGGACCAAGAGGTTTCTGGAGAGCAGTTCCCAGAGAATCTCAGACCAAGCCCGGAGGGTGGGGCAGGCTGCAGAGCAGGGCGGTCCCAGGTCGCAAAGGACCACGGGGTGCTGACACTGGAGGAGGCGGAGAAGAATGGAGGGGGGCCTGGGCGGCCTCTGCCATTCTTCAGCGCGTCCTCAATGTTAGAAACCCAGGGCAGAACAAGGAGACTGGGACCTGGATGTGCAGCTGGGATGAGGGCTGTGTGTAAACTCCCCATCTTCCCCTGCTGTGCCCAGAGATGCCCCAGCTCACTTTACCCCTGACACAGGTCCCATGGACCACCCCTGCCCTGAAACAGGCTCCACAGACCACCCCTGCCCTGACATGGGACCCACAGACCACCCCTGCCCTGACACAGGTCCCACGGACCACTCCCCCACCCCCCCACCCCCACACAGGTCCCAGTTATCCGAGACCTTTGTGTTGTCTCACAGCAGAACTAATTCCCCTGCTGTTAGGATGATGGCTCACTTCCCCTGAAGCCTGTGGGCGGGATTCAAGAGCCATTGTTAATGGCCCCTAACTTGACAGAACTGTTTACCTACCCCCAGAGGTCCTGGGTCTGGTCTTATCACTCCCCTCTTCACATAGTCACATAGGTATCCCTAAGACCACTCCCCTTATCACCATATAGCCCTAAAGACAGCCCTCTCCTGTGACCCTGACAGTGGGGCTCAGTTATCCTGGGGGAAGGTTATTTATAAAGGGAAAATTAAAGTTCTTTCTCTCTCCTGCCTCTCCTGCCCCTCAATGCGGGAAGCTCTCCCTCATCATGTAATCCCTCCCCCCACTCTCTCTCTTTCCACGTGGACCATCAAGCTGGGTGGAGGTGAGCATGTACCATGAAACAAAATGTCTGACTCTTATTCTTCCTCTCCCTCTCTCATGCTCTCTATATCTTTATTATAATAAATAATTATTGCTGCACAACTGCCTATTAAACCCTTGCTGTGAGTGTGTCAGAAATTCTGATAGGGATGGTTCTCCCCAAGCCCCCACTCTGAGTACCACTTCCAGTATCTGTGGAGCTAGAGGGTGGTCCCCAGGGTGGCGGCTGCCAGTTAGTCCCATTCTAGAGAGACCTCCTTGAATTCAGAGGACATAACCCCATGAGGTGTGGGTCCCTGACAATCTCTGGAGGCCCAGGAAGCCAACAGACCCAGGCTAGGAGAAGACCACTTAGGTCCCGGATGCTGGCCAGGCAGCCAGGGTCTCTGTCAGGGGCCCTGAGGTCAGTCAGGCTGTGTTGATTTGGGGGTGACCACTGAGGGGAGAGCAGAGAATTAGGGGTCTTCCTTTGGTGACACAGTCTGAATCCTGAGCACGCTGACCAGACCCCCACCGCCTGCTCTGTGAGAGTGACCAAAGGGGTGGGGTGGTGGGTGTCCATGGGGCCTGGCTCAGAGGTTCTGGGTTTGATCATGGGCCCAAGGCTCCCTCCCTTCCTCCGAGCCGAGCCCAGCTCTTGGCTCTGTATAGCAGAGCAGTCTGAGAGCCCCCCTCTCCCAGTGACCTTCGGCCCAGAGCTGCCAGGGCCTGGGGAGGCCACTGGGGTGGGGTGGCTGACTTCAAGGTTGGGACCCCCGCCAGGCAGCCCTGGGCTGGGTGTTTTTTCCTCCCACTGGCGCTGGCCCCCAGCCTGGACCAGAACTGACCCACATCCCTGCTGCAGCTGTGGAAAGGGGGCCGGAGATGCCGGCTGGGTCCCTGCCATAGGCCCAGGCCCCGCCCGCCTCCGCTGGGCTCGGTCACCCACTCCAGACTCTCCCCGACAACCTCCAGGGAGCCTGTGGGGGCAGGGCTCTGGGAGTGGTTCTTCCCCTCCTCCCTGCAGACCTGGGTCTCTCTGTCTTTCTGTGTCTGTCTGTCTCCAAGTCCCCCAGGCGCTTCAGCTTGGAGGACTGAGTTCCTTCTTCCCTGCCCCTTCAGCTGGGCCATCTGATACACTCTCTCCCCCCTGGACGCAGGCCAGGGCAGAGTGCAGGCACTGGCACATCAAAGACCTGAGAAGGAGCAACGTGTGGCGGGTGGGGAGTGAGGGTTTCTCCCAGGCCTGGTGCCTGGGAAGAAGTGGTCAGCAGAGGAGGGTTCCCAGAGGGACTCTGCGGCCCATCCCGCCTGCCCCTCCCTAACTGCCTGCAAGTGGAACCAAGCGTCCGTGCACCCAGGGAGTCCCTGGCAGCCTGCAGGCCATGTGGGGGCACCATCAGGGCAAAGACAGATGCAGTGAGCATCAGAGCCAGAGACCCAGTGAATCGGGGTGGGGGACTCCCCCAGGGCCAGGACCCACAGCTGAGGCCCCACAGGGGGAGGCAGCCAGGTCTGAGGGCTGACGTAGAGATGGAAGGAATGCTTGGCCACCAGAGGGGTTGGGCCGGCCTGGCAGCAGGCTGGGTGGGGCAGGGGTGCTCTGAGGCCCATTAACAGTAAGAGGCGGCCCCATGCATCACCCCACACGTCCCTGCTCCCTGACACCTGGTCCAGTTGTCCACCTGGGAAGGGCAGGCTGGGTTACCCATAACAGCCCCCCTAAGGGACTGCCATGCGGGAGGTGTGTGGAATCAGGCACAGACTTGGGGGGTAGCAGCTGCTGGTGCAGGACCCCTGAGGTCAGCCTCTGTGGCTTTATTCATGGGGACCTGAGTGCCCATCTAAAAGTGGTGCCAGGGGGACTCCCCCTCCCCCCCATCCGGGTCTCCAGCTGCCCATGGGGCCCTGACATGCTGAACCCCATGTCTGGTGTCCCCCACGGATTTCATAGTCTCACTTGTCAGAAGCTGAGCTGTCCGGCCAGATGGAAGTGGGAGGCTCAGTCACTGGGAGCCCCCAGCCAGCCAGCCAGCCACCCACCACAGAGAGACCACTGCGCCCTATTGCTGGGTCCTCTGGACAGTTCAGGGTGCTAAGGGGCCCACCCTGTTGCTAAACGGCCATGTCTCTCCACCTTTGAGCGTCAGGCCCGGAAATCTGGTTCCCAATGAAGTCTGGCCGTGGTGGGGGTGGAGTTGGGGGCCTCTCGGCCCTGGCCCCGTCCCTTTCTGGCCAACTAGCCACACTGGGCAAAGTCGGGGTACAAAGGGTTAACCAACCCTTGTCACCTGCGAGTGGAGACCAGGAGACTAACCTTGTGAAGCCTGGCCGTTTCCCCGGCAACAGAGGAAGATGGCTCCTGCCTGCTTGGTTGCCAGGCAACGCGCGTATCAGTGACCAGTGGTAACTGATGTGCGTCTGGGACCAGCTCCGAGGGCATTGGCGGAAGAGGAGGGTGGGTGCGTTGGTGGGCGTGGTCACTGAGCAGATCGTGGTGGCTCAGCCAATAGGAGCCATGCTCCGTCACGTGGGCTGGCCACCCAGAGCAGAGCGTGGCTGCCCGGGCTGCCCGTGCTCTCAGCCGCCACGTTGGGGGGAACCCCTTAGCTCCTGCAGAGGCTGGGGCTCAGGACTTCCCGCAGAGCTGCAGGGAAGGTCTCCGTCCACAGCCAGTGCCTGGACGTGAGTGAGGTCCGGGGGATTCAGTGCCACCCCCACCGCACATCCCCAGGAGGAGTAGAGGCAGGGTTGCTGAGGCCCAGCCCTGCACAACATACGCATAGGGGGAGAGCCAACGAAATGTCACCATGGCTGTCAGCGGTGGAGTTATGGGCTGGCTTAGAGGCAGAGAGCTGGATGCTGGTGTTGGCAAAAGAGACACTGTGAGTCCTCAAGGGGGTGAACAGATCCGTCTGGGAGGTAGGACAATGGGTCAGTCCGGGTAGACGAGAGAAACAAATTCATAGACACGCATAGGGACATAAGGGAGAGGTTTATATACTACAGGAATGGAACACTGAGAAAGCATCCCAGTAGAGTCCAGTCCAAGTTCATAAGTCCGATATTAGCCCATATGACTGATATCAGTCTATAAAGTCTCCTTCCGACTCACGAAGTCACAGGGCAGTGGGTGCAGAGTCCCAGCTCTGGCAGGGGTCTCCCCATGGCTCCTCGTTTCCAGGGCTCAGGGTCCACCAGCAGCATCCAGTGGCGCTAGGAACATCTCAGCGCTGGCAGGGGTCTCTCTGCGACTTCACCAGCGTCAGAGGTCTGCTTCCATCAGGGTAAGGCCGTGTGGCTTCTCCTTCAGCTCCTCTGGTTCCTCGGATGCTGCCATCTCGTCTTGTCAGTCAACTCCCAACACCTGGGAAATACAGTGTCATCTCCACGAGGGAGATACTGCGAGACTTCTCAGTGGTCTCAGGAGAAAGCCATGCCCACACAGAGGTCTCATTGGCTACTCATTGGCTACCTCCAGATTGACAGGCTAGACTCCACGCCTACATCCCAATCACGAAATTGACATCACGAACACGTGACTGCCACAGACAGCCGCTCGAAACAAACAAGAATCCAGCCTGGCTCCCGTCAGTCAAGTCAATTCTGCCTCACGGTGACCCCGTTGGTCAGGATGGAACCTCTCTCCTGGGTTTCTGAGACTGGGTCTTCACAGGGTCTTTTGCTCCACAGAGCTGGTGGACTAATGCCTGGAGCCCAGAGATCGGGCCACGGTGCCGCCAGGGCGCACATGCGCCTTAGAGTGCCCACAGAGATGAGACTCTGGAGGAACCCATCCTTGGAGAAGGACGTGCGTCTCCCTGGGTGAGTGGAGAAGAGAAGGACCCTTCATAAGCTGGACAGATTGACACAGCAGCTTCGGCAGGTGTGAGGAGCGCACAGGGCCGGGGGTGAGGGGTGCTTCCTTTTGTGGTCACGGTGAAGTAGAGCTGACGTGAAGGGGAACAGAGAGAGCTGGGTGCTGGGTGCTGGTGGGTCAGGGCTGGGGTGAGCTGGCCCCCCTTGCAGCAGGCCCAGGTGAGTCCTCGGCCAGACCCTTCATGCATGATCCCACCCATCAGCGTTCTTGTTGTGCCGTGCTGAGCAACTGTCAGACTCAGACAGAGTGGAAAGAGAGGTAAGCCATTCCCCAAAATCAGGGAGTGAGGACCCTGGGGGTCACAGGTCAGCACAGGATCCTCTCTTCCCTCGTCTGTGGGGTTGTCGTCGTGGATTAGAGCCTGACACCAGCAAACGCAAAAGCAGACGGCAGGACAGACCGGCACCCAAAGGGCCCCCAGTGCTGCCCAGCCGGGAGCTGGGGCTCCTTTCCCAGCTCCTTGCTGGTGCGTCGGTTCTGGGTATACCCATGGCGGTGGTTGGAGTTGGAATGTTCCTGAAAGCTGATAAAAGCTGCTGCTGGACATTGTGAAACTCTCATCCTAACTGGCCCCCCCCCCCACACACACACAGACACACACCCTGCTGTAAATGAGCCCTCAAACCAACCTTGCAGGGTAAGCCGTATCTTCCTGGTTCTTGTTGTGGGGAAGTGAGAGATCGGTCTGGTTTTTCTTTGTGATTCTTACCTGCCTGTCATCATTTCTTTACCCCTCACGTCTCGTTGATATCCCAAGAGAGTTTAGCCACGACGTACCACTTACTCCCGGGCCACAGTGCCCTTCTGATCTGAAAATTAAGCATCTCCTTGACCTGAGGGATCGCTCCAGCCCGCATATCTTTGAAGAGATTCTTACTCCTCTGTCACCTTCTCCAATAAGTGCCAATCACCGGTCTAACCCTTTCGGTGTCTGCCAAAGTCTCGGTGACCCGTTGTTCCCGCCTCCCTGGCTCAGGCCTCCAAGGCAGGCTTCCCCGGCAGGTCCTGAGCTCGTGGGCCTGTGCGTGACCCACCTCCGCTTCCAGAAGCGCCATCGCTGGGCCGGCCAGGTCCGATGCATTGCAACCCTGGGCGTGACACAGTGCACGCGCCCGGCCCCGCGCCACCCTCCGCAGTGCCCGTCTCAGAGTGCATCGTTGCAGCCACCACGCTAAGCCCCGCCACCCAGGCCCGTCCCCGCTTTTGCTGACCCTCTCCTTTACCAAGCAGGGTGTCCTCTTCCGGGGACAAGCCCTTCCTGCCCCTGTGTGTCCCCAGGATTCAAGGCGAGGTCTCTCTGGCCTTCCTTGCTTCTAAAGAGCCGTCAGAATGCACTTCTCTCAACACACATTGGCTTCTTCTTTTTTTAAAGTTTATCAGCACGCGACCCCCGTGCCAGGCCATCTTATAATAATAATGCCATCTTAGCCAGAGGGTGGTGCCGTCGTCATCATGTTCAATTCCCCAGCAGTTTCTTCTTCCTTGAAGCCGGGGTTATCACGGGCTTATTCTTGCGGTCGCCCGGGTGGATTCCGTATCCTTGGCCAGCATCATAAATCAAAGACATCATTTCTTCTCCAGCCTTTCTTAGTCATTGTCCCGCTTCCACGCGCCCACGGGTGACCCGTGAAAGGGTCATGGCTCGAGTCAGGAACACCCCCGTTCTCTGAAGGTCATCTTCACTCTGTAACAAAGACTCTTCGGAACGGATTTGTCCAAGAAATCGTTTGATTTCTGGACTGCCGCTTCCATGGGCATTGACGATGGATCCCAAGCAAAATGAGTTCCCCGGCAAGTTGAAGATCCTCCCACCCCCCTCCCCATTTATGGAGATGTTGCCGATTGTTGGGGTGGGGGACTGACTATTTCTTTCTGCTGAATTAGGAGTCCTGGTGATGGCCAGGGCTACATGCTGGACTGCTAACTTCAAGGTCAGCCATTCAAGACCACCCTAGCCGCTCCTTGGGAGAAAGACAGAGGACAGGCAGGGCTCGTGTTCTCACAAAGAAGGCTAGTTATGGAGACTCGCAGGAGTCCTTCCCTGTCTGAGAGGGTTGCTGTGAGGACAGTGAGTGTTGTTTGGGTCTGTGGGGCTGTAACCCACAAGGCAGGCTGTGGTCCGTGACCCTCGTCGGTAACCGCCGCGTGTCCTCTCCCCTCTCGGCAAACCAGGTGGTGTCATCTGTATAGCGAAAGCTGCTCCCCTTCCTCTGAACCAGACACCACCTTCCTCATGCAGTCCACTTTCTCGGACCATGGACTTGGCACCCAGGTTGAAGGTGTGGTGAGAGGACAGGTTCCGAGTCACCCTCCTCTGCCGCGTTCTCTCCCTCTCCTCACTGGGCTGCCTCTCGATCCACTGCAGGATGTGCTGAGCACGGTGACGGGTTTTGGAGTTCCCCTTCTGCTCAGGCCTATTCCAGGTTTGTTACGATCCACACAGTGGAATGTCTTTGCCCAGTCAATGAATCCCATTTTTGGAATACATGTTTTCCCCTCTCAATTCTGTGACACCCCCCCACCCCCCTTCTGTCGTTTTAGCAGGTCTGGACACCCTCGAGCGAGATTAACTCCTCTCTGCTCTTGCTCATTGCAAAATAAGAGGGGCTGTCTACAGGGTTGTTGGAGGACTCCAGGGAAGTGTATCAACAGGCTGCAGTATGCAGATGGCACAACCGTGCTTGCTGTCAGGGAAGGGGAGTTGAAGCCCTTGCTGGGCAGTTGGCCTTGTCAAGGCCTTTGTCGTGCCCAAGCACCGCTCATGGCAGTGGCAGTCATAGCGCAACGGGTGTGTCAGGTAGAGCACGGACGTTACTGTGAGGACGCAGGCGTGCCTGACCCGAGCGTGGTGCATCTCACGTGCACGTGACAGTTGGACATTGAGTAAGGAAGGCGGAAGAAGAATCCATGCATGTGATGGTGGTGCTGGAGAAGAACGATGAAAATGCCACGGACTGCTGCAAGGACAACCCAGTCTGCCCCGGGAGAAGTAAGGCCAGGATGGTTTTCAGAGATGGGAGAGACTTCATCTCGCATACTTGGGGCATGTTGTCAGGAGAGTGCAGTCCCTGGAGGACATGTTTGGTAAAGCGTGTGTGTGTGTGTGTGTGTGTGTGTGTGTGTGTGTGTGTGTGTGTGAACGAGGAAGGCCCTCGAGATGGACGGACACAGTGGGCTGCAGCCACGGGTTCAGGCCAGGACTCATTGAGGGGACCGGGCGGGGCCGGCAGGCAGTGTTCCCTTCTGTGGTGCGGGGGGGAGGGTCCCTATGGGTCAGAGTGGTCGCCACGACCAAATGGTCCCATGACTGGGAAATCTCTGAGCACGGTCTCTGGCTTGTTGAATGTCAGATCACGGTCAGGATGGAAGGGGGTGTGCTGCAGGAATGAGCAGTCCCCCCACCCTCGGTGCCTGAGGAATGGCAGCAGCCAGTTTCTCACTGCTGTGCAGACCCAGCATGCCTTGGGAACTTCTGCAGCCTGTCGACCTCGCGTCTATTGGCTGGGACTGGGCACCTGGAGGCCCCGCACCCCCCCACACCCCGTGTTGCCAGTTTCATTATTGAGTTCTGTGCTACCCTCCACCTGCTGTTGGCCTACTCACAGCCTCCACGTGGGGAGGGGGCGGGGAGGCTGCTCTGTGTGCTATGCTGGCCTTCTTATGTACTCCGTACAAGATGGTGGGAGGGAGGAGACCTGGCCCTGGAGACCCCTGGTTTCCCACCACCTCTCAGAGGACCCTTGAAAAGAGGGGGAGTCCCCAGGCCACCGTCCCACCCAGCCCTGAGGCTGCTTCACACCTCGTGGGCTCCATTCGCACATGGAGCCCGAGATTGTCTAGGAAGCGGCTTGGCTGGCCATGGGGTCACTTCTGGGTGAGAGCTGGACGCCAGGAGGAGGGCGACAAGCTGCAGAGAAAGGGGTTCTGGGTCTCACACCAGGTCTGTCCAGCGACCTTCATCAAACTAACTTTGAGGGAGTGAACCCCAGACTCATCCCCCTTAAAAATCTGTCTAAGCCCTCCAGGTCCAGAAGGTATTCTTGGGTATTCTCAATGCCACGGTGTTGAGAGCATTACCCTAAGGGATAGGACAGTGATAAAGGAGACTATATTAAAATGAGATCACCTGTTCTTCAGAAGACCCCATCAAGACCTGGAAAGGCAAGTCAGATAACAAGACATGTGTAAGACCTACATCCAACTACAGGACTCTAGGCTGACATCTCTAGAGAACTCCTGCAGCTTAGTCATTTTAAAAAAAAAAAACAAACTTATTTTGATCAACCAATTTCAGATTGTAGAAATTGTCAGACATCTTCACTTTCTTCGTCCTTGACTTTGGTGGTTGGGTGCAAACATCTTGAATAATAGTTGTATTAACTGGTCTTCCTTGTAGACATTTATCACCGTCTGCACTCATTTTGGGATAGCTGTTGTAATTTTTTTGTTATCGTAGTGACCAGTTCATATTTTGGTGCCTCAAATGTTAGACTTGTTTCTGGGTGTAGTGGGTCCGCTGATTCAAAATATGGCACCACTTTCCCCCAACCAGCTCTAGTTTCTGAGACACGGAACATATGTGATATACAACTCTCCCTTCTGGTCACTGATCAAATAAAAAGATATTTTCATATGTTCAAGCTAACATTTTTAATTTTCCTTTTTAAAACACTTTCATTGGCACTTCATCCTCATGCCATACAATTCAATGGTTCAATCATATCAAGAACAGTTAACTTCATTCTTTTAGCTGGGTATATATTTTATATCCTTTTATTGGGGGCTCATACATTGCAATCTATCCATCCATCCTTTGTGTCAAGCACACTTATACATTTCTTGCCATCATTATTCTCAAAACTTTTTCTTTCTGTTTGAGCCCTTGGTGTCAGCTCTTTTTCCCCTCTCAAAAGGAACATCCTTTAGAAATGAAACATTAAAAATTAAAAGTGTACCGTGTGGGGAAAAAGTCTACATTTTTCATACCAAAAGCACAAATTGCTGATACAAACTTTCCTGTCATTCTACAAACAAGAAACTAGAGTTGACACAGTCTATCCAATGCAGTTTTCTGAATCAGACCATACCCCCCCCCCCCCACGTAACTCCACAAATAAGCCTAAAGGCCAAGATTCTGTTAAAAAATATATATTGTTGGGCTGTTTTATGAATATGACACCACTCCTCGTCACTTTGTCATTCCTGGTAAACCAGATGACTGTCCAATTCAAAATGGCCAATGCCCGTCCACTTCCCCTTCCCAACGCCTCAGATGTCCAGACTCACTCTGATTCTGACTCCCTCTGCCGAGTCCTCACTGCCTCTGCGGAAGAGGCCCTGTCCTCTGTGGATCTGTCCTTTTGTTTATTCTCTAAAACATTTCATGTGGTTGATTTAGTTCATCAGTGTTTTCTGAACACAAAAATCCATCAAGAAAATACACTATTACTAGACAAAAGGGCAAAAATGATGTGATCACTTTGAGAGGCAAGAAGCTTTGGGAAAAAAGGAATTGCCCCCTTCCCAAGCCCACCCGTTGGCAAGGATTAGTTATCTGAGCCCATAAGGAAAGAGGGAATTTCTTAAGCGATCGGACATGCCCTGAAGGCTGTTCGAGAACATGTACAATAGGAACCAGTGATGTCACGCTAAGAGTAAATCAGCCTCTGACAACCAAGTGGTCCACAGGCACAGTCGGACGGCTGTACTCTATAAAGATCAGAGCACACTTACAGAAGAGAGGAGAGACAGACTCTATGGCAGCACGCTCATCTCCCGGATGACCGTGACCGCAGGAGCCAGGTTCACGCAGAGAGAGTCTTTACTGTCTTGGGATATTTGTAGGTAGCCATAAGACATGCATATTCGTGTATGTAGTTACACACGTCACAAGGTGGGCGGTACCCACAGGGTCGTCCCTGAGCTCACAGGTGAAAAAACCTAAGGCCTGCAATGGGGGAAGGGGCGAGGGGGGACAGGTGCCATGGCAAGAGGAGCTGACCAAAGAATGTCTGCTTCTACAGGGAGACAGAATCAGCCACGTGCTCGCTGTGAGGGGAGAATCTGTGGAAGTGATGTTTAAAGCCGGATCGTGCACTTGGGCTTTATCTCTAACTGACCAAAGTGGTGGCTTTTCTACCGTGGAATACTGGCTTTCCAGATTCCCTGTTATAAGTTAGGGAGTATAGTCCTCATCACATTTCCCTTGGTGTTAGTTTCCCACAATCTCAATCTCTCTCTCTCTCTCTCTCTCTCTCTCTCACACACACACACACACACACACACACACACACACACACACACACATACATCCTCTAAGAGCCCCTCGATGTGCACGGCCGTGCCCTCTGAGTGGATGTGGGAGGAGCCAGGTGGTGAAGGCACTCGAAGTCAAGGAACTTTAGAACCATCCCATCCTCCCCAGCCCTCTCTGCAGCCAGCCCGTTCTTGTCTAAGAGAATGTTCTAGGAAATACTCTGTCTTCCCTCCGACAGCTTACTTCCACCCAAGCCCCTGCTTCCCCCCACGGGAACCCTCTCTCTCCACAGCCCACCAAGAGAAACATCTCACACCAATCACTCCGACAGGAGCATGAGAGGCAGCTGGGACCATCTCACACCCTTCCGTCCGTCAGACACTGGCCCAAGAGTGAGGGGGCCCGACCCCCAGCCGGACAGTGGGGATCTGTGCAGAGCTCACAGCTGGCAGGTAGCGTCTTGCTCAGGACTGAGAGACCTCGAGCCTCCCCCGTAACAGGAAGAACACGACAAGTTCTGAATGTGTCCGTCTGGGCCCCTCGAGGGGCGGAGGTGGGGAGGGGAGGGCAAGCCCAGCAGTGCTTGTACGTGTACATGTGGAAATACACGTATCCCAAGAAGAGTTTTCAGCTGCAAAAGCGGGTCACTCCAGGGTGGAGTGGGTGTGTGTGTGTGTGAACTGGAGGCTTTTCCTGACTGGGAGGAAGGAGCACTCTGGCTTCACGGCTTCCAAGACAGATTCCTTACTCCTTCTGGCAACCAAGGGTACTTTGCACAACAGTGCAAATACCTGGATTCTTCTGCCGTCTTCTCTCTTCCATGTCCAACTCTCACATGCCTGTGAGGCGATGGAAAATTCCACGGCTTGGGTCAGGCACACCTTAGTCCTCAAGGTAACCTTCTTGCTCTTCAGCAAGACTCTAAAGAGGTCTTGTGCAGCGGATGTATCTACTGCAATACGCCTTTTGATCTCTCCACGGCTGCTTCTGTGAGGATTAGCAGTGGATCCTCAGGCAAGACAAAAGTCTTCCGCACTTCTATCGCTTCTGCATTTATCATGATGTTGCCTGTTGGTGCAGTGGGGAGGGAAGATTTGGGGGTTTCTTGATATGGAGTCGTCATCCGCCCCGAAGGCTGCCGTCCTGGACCTTCATCGGTCAGTGCTCCAGGTCTTCCTGTCAGTGTGACTGTGTCCTCTGCACATCACAGGTGATCACTCTGCCCCTCTCCACCCGATGCCAGGCTCTTCTTCATACAATTCAGCCTCTCTGACCGTGTCCTCAGTAGACAGAGTGGATAAAGGAGGACAAGCCCGACACAGCCCTGTCCTTCTCTTAAGCCACGCGCTTTTCCCTTCTGTTCACACAGCTGCCTCTGGACCCACGCACCAGTTCCTCAAAAGCACAGCGCCATGTTCTAGAATCCGTCTCCTTCACAAGGTTCCCCACAGTGCCGGATCCACGCAGTTGAGGGACTTGTTCACAGATCACAAGGAGACGGCATTCTGGTATGCTCTGCTTTGGGATGAGAACCATCTGACGTCAGCAATGACCTTGCGTTCCACGTCCTCTTCCGAGTCTGGCCGGCCGGGACCCCTGGCGGCTCCTGTCAGTGAGTGAGCTGTTGCAACTGTTGGATGAGCTTCAGGAAGATTTTACTCGCATGCATCAGTGGTTTTGTTTTAATTTGAGCATTCTGTTGGGTCACCTTTGGACTGGGTACAAGTAGGGATTTATTCCAGTCGGCGGGCCAAGGAGCTGTCTTCCAAATTTCCTGGCAGAGACGGGTGAGTGCTTCCAGAGCGTCCCCGGCCTGCTGAAACATTTAAATGGGTGTTCCGTCCACTCCGGGATCCGTTTGGGGCTGGTGCTCTCAGTGCCGCTTGAACCCTGTCCTCTGGCACCATGGCTTCTTGCTCCCAGGCTTCCTCCTGAGACGGCAAAATGTCCGCAAGTTCTTTTTTGGTACAGCGACTTGGTACTCTCTCCATTTTCTTTTGACGCCTCCTGCATGGCTCACTATTCTGCCCTCCCCCCCCCCCCCCCCCCCCCCCCCCCCCCCCCCCCCCCCCCCCCCCCCCCCCCGCCAAACCTTTCAGCATCGAAACTTGAGGCTTGAATTTTTTCTTGAGTTCTTTCAGTGTAAGATATGCTAACGGTGTTCTTCCCTTTGGGTTTTCTGACTCTGGGTTTTTGAACATTTCATTATTTTGCCTTGTCTTCTCGAGTTATGGATTGTTCTAAGAGCTGTAAGAGCCTGCACTAAAATTATTTATATAATAATAATAATCTATAATTTATCGAGGAGTCACGAGGGTGGGAGGGGCCAGGGAGGGAGGGGCAAGAAGGGGAGTTGATACCAAGGTCTCACATAGAAAGTGAATGCTTAGAAAAGGGTGATGGTAACATGGATATGGATATGCTGGATACGACTAATGTATAGGTTGTGGTAAGAGCCCCGAGTAAAATGGTCTTTAAAAAAAAAAAGTCCTAAAACATGACTATTAATCTTCTTGACTTTGAAAGGTTTCAGATGCAGTGCCAGATGGTCAAGTGACTGGACACCTGAGTTTAACCCATGGCTTAGCAGTCAGAAGCAAAGGAAGCAATTTAGCAACTCATCTAATTGAAAGTATCGCCCATTAAATAAAAAGGTTAATCATAGTGTAAAAAATACCTATGGCCCCAAGCAGAGTAACATCTGTGGTGCACACCTCGCCTCCTGGGTATCTTTGTGACCCTGCAGTCAGAGTTCTCCAGGTGGTCCTCTGGTCAGTTGTCCAGGGGACTACCCGCCATATCTCTCTTAATAACAATACAGGAAGTTATTTTTAAAAATTCCATGGAGGCCGGGGTAAGGAACAAAGCCAAGTTAGGCTAAGAAAATCGCAGCTGGGTGACTCCACATGATGCTGTCAATTGCCAGGAATTTATAATCATCTGAGAAATGAACCCTGGGCACCAGGGTCATGTGGTTTGGGAGGGCCAATCCATCTTCATCCTGGAAGGCAGAATCTTCAAAGAATGAATTAAATCCTTAAATCAGTCACTGTTATTTCAAAAAGTTTCAATGGCAAGGAACCCAATCCTTTGTTATTTAATATGCAACCCCCAAAAAAGAATTCAGAGTAGGAAACTAATCAGACAGGGGAAATTCTTGATTGCATCAAATATATTTATTGTTCATAAGTCCTTCAACGGTTGCTCTTGCTGCATGTTGTGACCCAGGTTATTTTACTTAATGTAGCCAGGAGAAACAAAAGCAAAAACCCTTACCCAAGGCTGCTCACCGGAGGCCCTCTGCTGAGTGAAAAGTCTCTCTGGGATTTTTGTAAAAGGGCACATCATCGTTCAGAAGCAGACCGGTTGACCGCGGGTGTCACCGGGAGGGTCCAGATGATGCCAAGAGCCTTCTGGTCCGCGCTCACCGGCTGTCAGGGATGAGAAGCTGGGTCCTGCTGCCTCCTGCATCAACCAAAACGTCCCAAGGCAGAATGAGCCCTTGTCAATCATTTCCACCACCACCCCGGGGAGGGGGTACCCCCAAACTTGAGATGATGTCAATGTGTCTCCCCCAAATATCATTTCCAAAGCCAAAGGTCTCTATCCTTTTTGTGTCTGGTCTCTGAGAGGACCCCACCAAGACTGCCTATTGGGCACTGCTGTGGTCTCCTGGCCGGGCGCCTTCTGAGCAGAGTCTCCATGTCAGGTCCAGCCCATGGCCGCCCCAGGTCCAGCAGATGGCAGCGTGCCTAGTCCGCCCCCGCCCCCGCCCCCCAGGTGTCCTCAGGGTTGGCCCAGGTGGCCGCACCATGCCAGTCATTTCCCCGAGGGCCAGCCTCTCCCTTG
>PVJH01022912.1:0-35805 GCA_004026705.1 Nesogale talazaci
GAGAGAGAGAGAGAGAGAGAGAGAACATTAGGTAAATTTGCTGTACAAGATTTTTTTAAGAGTATTGAAAATCAAGGATGTTTACTTTGAGGATTAAGGTGTTTCTGACCTAACTCATGGTACGTTCAATTGCCTCATGCATGTGAAAGTTGGACATTGACTAAGGAATGCCAAAAAATAATCCATGCATTTGAATTGGGGTTCTGGAAAAGAATATTGAAAGTGCCATGGACCGCTAAAAGGACAGACCAGTCAGCCTTAGAAGAAGAAAGACCAGAGTGCTCCCTGGAGACCAGGATAGCAAGACTTCGTCTTAAGTACTTTAGATTTAAATACTTTAGACTTATTGTCAGGAGAGACCAGTCCTTGGAGAAGGACATCATGCTTGGCAAAGTGTAATGAAAGAGAGGAAGGCCCTCAACAAGATCCAGTGAGACCACGACTGCAACAACAGGCTAAGACATAGGATGGTGCAGGACGATGCGGTGTTTCCTTCTGTTGTGCGTAAGGATGCTATGGGTCATGGCTGACCGGATGTTGCCTAATAACAAAACTCTGTGTGTATGCAAAACCAACTATGATAGTTAGGTTTATTGTGTCAACCTGGCCAACAGGAAAATGTGGGATTAATCAGGGCAAAGAGATAAATGGCTTGGCAAGGCCCACCTATCAGAAGAAGACATATTCTGATACATACATCATGGGTTCAATAGGCAGTTGTATAGCGATGATGATTGTTTGTTATAATAAAGTTATGAAGAGCATGAGAGAGAGTGAAACAATAAGAGTCAGACACTTTTCACATCAAGATAGCATGCTCACCTCCACCCCGTTTGGTGTTCCACATGGAGAGAGAGTGGGGGGTCGGGGCTTACATGATGAAGGAGAGGAGCTCAGGGGCAGGAGAGAGAGAGCGAATATTAATTTTCCCCGTTTAAATATCCTTATAGGGGACACAGGCTCTGTTGTCACCGGTCAGGATATGTAGCAAGAGGAGGCTGTCATAAGGGCTATATGGTGACAATGGCTTAGGGATGCCTACGTGACTAAGGGAAGAGGGATGTGATAAGGGAAGACCTTGGACGCCTGGGGGTAGATAAACAGCTCTGTCTTGTTAGGAGTCATTGACAATGGCTCTTGGATCCCACCAACAGGCCTTGAGAGAAGCGAACCATCATCCTAACTTGAGTCATGCAAAGGCCTCAGATAACTGGGAGCATCAGGGAGAATAGTTAACATAACTTGCTCTCCAAATGCTGGTAAATAGGTTGCTTAATATTTTGGAGTGTGTAGTTGTGGAAAAGTCCTGCCTTCATCCCACACCCACCCCTTTCTCTCTTGCTCTTTGGTGATCAGACCAGCATGTTGCTGCTTTAGCTAGTTTTCTGCCTCAACCTGTGTGCCACACTACCTGTGGACTAAGTGGATCATGTTGCTAGAGCTTGAGGTTCCTTCAAGACCTGCTTCTCCACACTGCTGTGTACAGCTTGAGCTTGAGACTGGAGGATCCTGTCACCTTGCATTGCTTGAATTTGATGTTCCATCTGGTCCTGCTTCCCTAAGTTCCCAAGCTACTGACTGTTGTTGACTCACCCGGCTGTTTGCTGCCTGAAGACAGACACTACCTGCCTTGCCCAAGGTAGGACTCCACTGTCTGCTTCTTTGACCTTGGACCCGGGTAGCTCACTTAAGTTGAGCTGAAGGACTTCTAGCACCAGTTTATTAACTGTTCCACAAATGTGAGTTGGCTGAAACTTCTGGAATGCTCTGTGGACTAATTAGCTGTTACGTTCCTTCTTGCTATACAAGCATATATATAGATAGGTTTGTATAAATATATATAAAGTAATAAGTGTTCTGGTTTTGTTTCTTGAGAGAATGCTTCCTAACATACCTACTTTAAAATTTAAATTATGTATATTATTGTTTAGGAAATTCAGAGCATAAGTGTACATAAATGCTGCACAGTTGAACAGCAATGTGATTGAATTTGTTGCGGTGGTCAGTTTGTTCTAGTTCCCATGATATTGCATTCCATCTGGGACTGGAGTCCCACTGACTGGTTAGCACAATGCATATATGTATTTTGACAGAAAGTATTGCTGGCCCTCTTGACTTGAGTTTCTGAATTAGCAGACAAGGATGAGCAAAATGGACCAGAGACCGGCTACCTATTTATCTTTGGCCAGTAATCTCTTATTTTGGATCCAGTTACATATTGAGTGAGTGGAGGAAGAGACAGATACCCACACCCACCTTTTGCTTATTAGATAGGAGGTAGAAAATTACAAAGTTAGTGTGCAATATTTCACCAGCATTAGTTGAGAACATGAAAAAGAAACCTCTAAGAGAAAAAAGTCTAAGAAGCAACAGGATACAAGAAAACTATGCAGAGGACTGTATTCACCATAGTTTTGACCATGAGCCAGTTTGCTGAATGGTCAGATCATAGAATTGTTTGATAAAATATTCAATAAAAATAAAAGTTGAAATCGCCAAGTCAGTGAAAAATTGACCCATACCTTCTAATACCCACAGCAGCAGCCTAATTTTAAAAAATCCTTAGATTGCTTTATTAAATGTTGCTGAATATCAGAAGAGAGGTCATGTGGCAAGGTTTCAACCATTTGAATTAAGGTTATCATTTTGGTAGTATGCTTCCAAGAAGCTCTCTAAAATAAGGCCTTTCAGTGACACAGGAGGGACAGATGTTAATGAAGGTGTTGACGTGGTAGAGGCTCCATAGCATAACCAATGTTGTACATGGGTGCCTTTGGACACATCCTAATCTTTATTCCTGGCTAGAAAAAAACTCACATGCTGGATCTGACACCAAAGTGACCTTCCATGGTGGCACTTACTTTTCTATCTTTCCTATTTGCTTGGCATCCATAGATCTTTTCTTTGGTTGACTGGTGCCTCTATCTGATTGATGCCCTATGTATATGCTTCTTGGATAGTATGTTTCTGACAGTGACTGCAGTAACTGCCACAGCTCTCTAAGTCGATGAGTTTGAATTCCCAACCTTTTCTTTAAAACTGAGCACCGGTACCACTGCACCATCAGGGATCCATCTCATAATGATTACACCCTAGGAAGACGCAGGGAACAGTTCTACTCCTGGGGTCAGGGTTGCTCTGGGTTGGAATTGGTTCGATGACAACCTACAACATGACGATTCTTCCATATATTTTTGAACCACAAAGGGACCCACAGGCAGGTTTGTGGGCTGTGTTCAGTTGATGGACTGGTGCACAACCGGTGGTACAGTTTGACCTGAGTTTGGGTGAGAAAAGGAGTCCTACAGAGGTTATATGAAGTTCCCAGCTCTAAAGAGTGACCGAGCTGTCACTGGACACTGGTTCCTTCCTCTCCACTGTTTCCCTTTACATGATAAGAATGGAAGATAACTTGAGTGACCTTCACAAGAGAAAATGGATAAGTGAACTGTGGAGGCAGCAGTTAGGAGCAATAAACGAGGTTTACCCAAGTGAAGAGCAGAATGGAATATAGAACCATTATGTCTATTAAGAATACATGCACTTAGCAGCCCTGCTGATGGAGCGATTACATATTGGACCGTTAACTGCAAGAATACATGCAACTGACCCTTTACTCAATATCTACCCTCATAAAGAGATCACTGAAGATATGCGTACAATAGCAAAGTGTGGTGAAGAAACTAGATGGTGCCCAGCTATTCTTCAGAAAGAATAGCATCTAGGGTTTTAAAGACAGGCCTTAAAACAAGCAGCTATCAAAAAAAAAAAAAGCAGCTATCTAAATGGGATGTCAAGTAGTTGCTGAGAAGAAGCGCACCAGGCAGTGTCAGCCAAGGATTGTAGGTATTCAAATCCAGAGAACAGAATGAGAGCAGAGATTAAATTGTAACCACCCCATTGGCAGAAGACTGGCTGACAATGGAAACCCAAATCCATTTGCAGAGTCCCCACATGGATAAAGCATCTGGTGAATCCCTCCTCTGAACATAGTCTGAGATGCAGGTAGCCTTGCTTGCAGACAGCACTGGAAAGTTGATTAGGGCAGATGTATCCCTTGACCCATTTTAAATTGGTTCTGTTTTAAATGTTTTCTGCTTCCCTTTTTATTACAGTTTTTTATGTTTTGTGTAGTCATTGTCAGGGTTTTTTGTTTGCTTCTTGTTTGTGTGATTTTTTGTATCAGAAATCCAAGATATCCAGCAGCAAGGCTGGGCCTCCTACTCCACCAGCAGAGGGCAGTTAAGCCCCCCAAACAAACAAACAAGCAAGCAAACAAACAAACAAACAAACAAATCCTAGATAGGTAAATCTATAGTGTCAGTAACTGGATTAATAATTGCTTAGGGGCATGGCAGAGGAAGGTAGAGGGAGATGGGGAGCTAACAACAATGAGGATAAGAAAAAAAATTCTGAAATGAGTAAAAGTAGAAAAAATTCATAAACACACATGTATATAAGAGAGTTTTATATAAAGGCTAATTATACATTACGAAAACAATCCAGCCCAGTCCAGTTCCAAGTTCATAAGTTCTATATTAGCCCATATGTCCAACAGCAATCTACAAAGTCTTCTTCAGACTCATGAAACACATGCAACGATACCACATGGAGGACGATCACAAGCCAGTGGTCGAAAGTCAGTGGGTCCAGTGGTGGTGTCAGCATCTCAGTGCTGGCAGGCGTCTCCACCTGGCTTCTCTAGGTCCAGGTATCTTGCTTCATCAGGGTAAGTGTGTAGCTTCCCCTGGGGAGGTCTCACAGGGAGCCAGTCTTGTCAGTCAACTCTCTCAGGCAGCGAGTGTTGTCAGCAGAAAGTCTCCAAGGAACTGAACTAAGAGAGAGAATGTCTCCTGCCTCCGAGAACAAATGACTACATTTCCCAGAATTCTCAGACAAAGCCACGCCCACACAGGTCTCATTGGCTATCTCCAGATTGACAGGCTAGACTCCACCCCTACACTCTTAATCCTCAAACTGACACCAGATTAGGTGACTGCCACAGATTGTGATCAAATGATTAAATTGTATGACATATGAAACTTATGCCAATAAAACTTATAAAAATACATGCACCCCAAGCAATAATACAGAGGTCACGAAGATATTATAAAGTATCATTGAATGGATACATTTTAACCACATTAGTGTGGTTTGGTGCCACAGAGCTTAGCAACAAGCAGCTTGCCGTGGAGTGGATTTTAGCTCCTGGTGACCTGTGTGCATCAGCTCTGCTCCACAGGGACTTCAGTGACTGGTCTTTTTCAGAAGGACATTGCCTTCTGAGGTGTCTCTGGATGGATGTGACCTCCAACCATTCCATGAGCAGCCAAGCACAAGTATGCGTTGTTGTTGTTTTTAATCAAATATTTTAAAAATTTGTAAGTCATTTCATTGGGGGCTCATACAACTCCTATCACGATCAATACATACGTCAATTGTATGCAGATCACATTTGCACATTTGTTGCCATCATCCTTCTCGTAACATCCTCCTTCTACCTAGGCCCCCCCGGTACCAGCTCCCCATATTTCCCCTCCTTCCCCACTCCCCCTCCCTCACAAACCCTTGATAATTTACGAATTGTCATTGTTTTGTCATCATACCCTGTCCAATGTGTCCCTTCATCCCCTCCCCCATTGTCCATACACCAGAGAGATCATATGTAGATCCCTACAAATAGGTTTCCCTTTCTACTACACCTTCCGTCCACCCTCCTGGCAGCACCACTCTCACCCCTGGTCCTGAGAGGATCATCTTTCCTGAATTACCCCTGCTTCTGGCTTGAGTGTACATCCCCTGATCTAGCTGGGTTTGTAAAGTAGAATTGGGATCATGGTGTTGGGAGGAAGCATTTAAGAACTAGAGGAAAATTGCATATTTTGTTGTTGCTACACTGTGCCTTGACTGGCTTGTCTCCTCCCTACAGTTCCTCTGTTAGGGGCTGTCACTTTACCTATTGATGGACTTGGGTCCCCACCCTACACTCCCCGTCATTTATAATGATATAACTTTTAGTTCTTTGATGCCTGATACCCGATCCCTTCCACACCTCGTCATCGCACAGGCTGGTGTGCTTCTTCCATGTGGGTTTTATTGCTTCTAAGCTTGTTATAGGTAAGCTTGTGGTGCTAACATGGCCAAAGACGATAGGTAGGTCTGTTGTGACGACATGGCCAATGAACACACGCGATCAATTGAAGGGCGGAAATAGAGAAGGGTTGGCGAGCTCCGCCCTTGCTCTCTTGCTTTCGGATCTTCAGACCAGACAGCTGCCTTGTTTGTCCTGTGCCTCGACCTCCAAGCAACACTTCCCGTGGGACACCTAATCGTGGACTGTGGAACCGTGAGTTGAGGTTCCTTCAAGTCCTACTTTGCCATGCTACTGGGATATACATCTCTTGAGCTGGGGACTGTTGGTTGGACTCTGTCATCTGACTGACTGTTGCTGACCTGCTCTGCTGTTTGCTGCCTGTGACCAGATAGCCTGAATTGCTCTACAGAGGACTACTCAGCGGCCCTCAAGACTTGAAGGACTGCCAGTCTTCTAGCTGTCTCACGCAAGTGAGTTGCACTGAGCCATTTGTACTGCTTTATAGATAGTTAACTGTTTCTTTCTTATATACCCTTCTCGCTATATAAATATATAAAGAGAATTACTAGTGTCCTGGTTTTATTTCTCCAAGAGAACCCTGCCAGACACAGAGCTAGATGGCCACTTGTTTACTTTCAAGCCTTTAAGATCCCAGGCGCTATATCTTTTGATAACTGGGCACCATCAACTTACTTCACCACATTTGTTTATGCACACATTTGTCATCAGCGATTGTATCAGGAAGGAGGGCATGCAAAGATATGATTTTTAGTTCTTGAAACCTGATGACTGATCCCTTTGACACCTCGTGGTCCCACAAGTTGGTGTGCTTCTTCCATGTGGACTTTGTTGCTTCTGAGCTAGGTGGCTGCTTGTTTACTTTCAAGATTTTAAGACTCCAGACATTACATCTTTTGATAGCCGGGCAACATCATCAGTGTTTTTAGGCATCACTGCCTCTGGTGGTCGTGGGCGCTACCCAGCGCTGCTTCTGAGAGCCGCCGCTGGATTTGAACCGCCAAGTGCAGGCTGCAGTCCCACACTCAACCACTTCCGCCACCGGGGCTCAGCCCTGCAACATCACCTTTCTTCACCACTTTTGCCTACGCGCACATTGTCTTCAGTGATCGTGTCAGGAATGTGAACATCATGGAATGCCAATTTAATAGAACAAAGTGTCCTTGCCTTGAGGGAGTACTTGAGTGGAGGTCCAATGCCCATCTGCTGTCTTAATACCCTATAAATGTACGCACATAGATCTATTTCCCCATTGTCAAATATAAATATACTCACCTATGTACATGCCTATATTTAGACCTCTATGGATGCCTTTTAAACTGCTCCCCTCCAGTAATTTCTTCTATTTCCTTTTACTTTCCTTTTGTCCCACTATCATGCTCAGCCTCCATTGGGGTTTCAATATTTTCTCTCTGTTGCTTTAGCCTTTCCTTCCTGGGCTTCACTCAGATGCCACCCCCACCTTAAAAAAAAGAAGGTTGCTGCCAGTCCCTTAGGAGGAAGCTTTAACAAGTTTATGGAGAAATAGAGTTGAGAGTTAATGCAATAACCTTGTTGAAAACCCTCCATACAGTTCCCTCCTTCTACCCCAGGCCTGGCAGTTCACATGATCAGGCATGTTGTCTTCCAGGTGCACCCAGAAGCTACCTTCCCAGAGTCTCCCACAGCACAAGACCAGGCTGAAGTGTCCCACCCCTCTCAACAGCCACCAGTGGATGTTTGTGAGGAAGGGGCTGGATGACTTCAGGAAAGGCTGCCCCCCCTGTGAAGGTCTGATCACGAGGGGTCCTTGGGAGGGCTTCCTCCTCCTGATTTATCACAGAGCTCCCCAACCTGCCTCAAAGATGAAGCACAACAAGCTACCCAAGGAAGCAGCCATGTTTCCCAAGCTCTTGCCAGCCCAACAAGCACATAAGAAACGCATCAAGGACATGGAAGCCCGCCAGGCCAGGCATCCGTTGGCTGCCTGCCCAAATCTGGAAGAAAGCCTACCTGTGGAGGTAAAGTCTCATTCTAGGTTTGTGGGCGGGACTTTACAGGGACAGTAAGATGTTCTGGGCGTTCTACTCCTGTTGAGTTACTGTCTTGAAGTTTGCAAGGGCAGTTCTACCTACAGAGTTTCTACGGGTCGGCATTGAATTGATGGCGGTGAGTTTGGTTTTTTGGTGTTAAGGAGCTCTGATGGCATGGAGTTATGCCTTGGACTGCTAACTGCAAGCTCTGCAGTTCAAAACTACCATCCATAGGGTAGTCCTGAGTCCGTATTGACTAGAGAGCAACAAGATTGCTTAGAAAATGATTGTGTTGAATGCTTGGGAGTTAACCCTTGAGGGGCAAATATTCATAAGGAGAAGTGTCAGTGTCTCTCCTGCCCCTGCCACAAACCCCCTCACTGACAGGTCAGGGTTCTCTTGGGTGCAAGAGCAGCCTTCTTTCTCTGTCCCTTCCCAAAAATACAAGTAGCAGCACTAGATGGCATGATCCAATGAAACCATTCTGATTCTTGGATAGAGCAAACTGGAAATACTTGCATTCTTTCCCCCCTGAAATTCTAGCAGTCTATTTTATCTGGTGACTCTGGAAGAAGAAATCCTGGGAGAAATTGTTCAGTCTTATTTTGGGGCACTTGAACTTGGTTGTCAACTTTACAAGAGTAGACCATCTGGTCCCTCTCCCAAAGTCTTCTAGGTAAAGTTGAAACTTTCATTTAGAAACTGATTGCTTAACTGTCCGTGCCATCCAAGGAGTCCTGTAGAATTTCGGTTCCCCATGTTTTCCAGCCTATTTTTACCCCTCCAACACCCTTTTTTGTCTGCAGCTCTTACTGAAGGTGCTGGAAGTGCTAGACCCTGACCAGCAGCTGGAGGACATGTGGGCTTATTGTCAGGACACCAAGAAAAGGATGAAGGAACCCACAGAGCCTGTAAGCAAACCTTCTACAGATGTCTCGCTGGGGCTGTAAGTATTTTCCTAGTAACCTTTGGCACTTCCTATCTTCCTATTTATGAAATATTATTGGAATTACCTTCCCTAGTATTTTCTGTCATGTGAATTCTTAATTATTTTATTAGTCACCTTACAAATCTCATAACAATCCATCATTTGGTTGTATTAAGCACACTTGTACATATGTTGCCATCATCTCCCAAACCTTTTCTTTGTACTTGAGTCTTTGATATCAGCTCCTCTCTCCACCCCCCCCATGAATCCTTAATTAATTATATATGATTGTTCTTATTTTGTGTCTCTGATGAATTTTTTTTATTGTGAATTCACTGGGGAATTTATTTTTCAAACTATCCACTCTGCTTGCAATAGTCAAACCATGCACTAACTCTTCCTCGTCTGTCCCACTGGGTCCCTTGAGTTCTCTTTCCTTCTTCTGGATCCATCCTCTCTTCCCTCCCAGTCAGTCAGTACCGGTCCTCCTTCTAGACCACTGCTTTATTCCCCAACTCTTACACTCTCTCCCGTAGGCCCTTGGAAGTCTGTTCTTTTTGGCATGCGAGTCGTTGTCCTGGTTTTTATTTTTTATTTATTTATTTTTTTTAGGCGTCACTGCCCTCAGGTGGTGGGAGTAGGAGGCCCAGCCTTTGCTCCTGGGAGCCGGAATTGAACCTCTGTCCCAGTGGGCCGCAGTCCCGCACACAACCACTACGCCTCCGGGGCTCAGCCCGGTTTTTATTTTTTTAGTAGTGGGTCCATACAATATTTGTCTTTTGGGGATGGATTAACTTCACTCAGTATAATGTTCTCCAGGTCCATCAGTGTCTTGAGGGACTTCATAGTTTCATGATTAGGTTTTTTGTTTTTAAATTATTTTATTGGGGCTCATACAACTCTTTCACAATCCATACTTTCATTCATTTTATGCCAAGCACATTTGTACATTTGTTACCATCATCATTCTCAAAACCTTTGCTTTCTATTTAAGCCCTTGGTATTAGCTCCTCATTTTTTCAACTCCCTCCTTGATCCCCCCTTCCTCGTGAACCCTTGGAAATTTGTAAATTATTATTATTTTGTCATATTGTACACTGTCCGATGTTCCATCACCCACTTCCCTGTTGCCCATACCCCAGAGAAGAGGTTATATGTAGAACCTTAACATTGATTCCCCCTTTCGGATTGGGTTTTTGCAGAGTATTCCTCTGTGTGTGTGTGTGTGTGTGTGTGTGTGTGTTATTCTGCTTGTTATTCCTGCTGACAAGACATGTGGAGCTATGCCAGAGCCTATGAATTGACCTACAATAACTCTTTGAATGCTTTGTCTATCCCTAAAGCTCTTCTATTCAACATAAATTCTACCAGTTGCTGATCAGATAACAAAAAGGTGTTGTGTTAGTCGGGGTAGACTAAAGAAGCAAATTCAAAGACACTCATTACATATATATGAGAGAGGTTTATATACAAAAGCAATTGAATGTTGAGAAAATGTCCCAGCCCAGTCCAGATGAAGTCCATAAGTCTAATATTAGCCCATATGTCCTATACCAATCTATAACATTCTCCTCAGGCTTATGAAATACATGCACTGATGCCAAATGCAGGAGAATCACAGGGCAGTGGGTTGGAAGTCTTATGGACCCAGTGGCATTGTAAGCATCTCAGTGCTGGCAGGGGTCTCTATGTGCCTTCTCTGATTCCAGAGGTCTGCTTGCATCAGGGCAGGTCCATGTGACTTCTCCATTCCCCAGGGTATAGCGCCATGTGTCTTGTCAGTAGAGCGTCTCTCAGGGAAAGAGGAGTGAGAGAGAGAGAGAGAGAGAGAGAGAGAGAGAGAGAGAGAGAGAGAGAGAGAGAGAGAAGTGTCTCCTGCCTCCAAGGAGGAAACCCAGGAATTCCCAGAATTCTCAGTGGAAGGTCACGCCCACACAGAGGTCTCATTGGCTATGACCTGATTGACAGACTAGACTCCACCCCTTCACTCTTAATCATCAAATTGACATTTTCACATAACTATTTAGCCATATATAATTTTCTTTTTAATTTTTTTAATTTTTTTTATTTTTGGGGCATCACTGCTCTCCGGTGGTGGGAGTAGGAGGCCCAGCCCCACTGCTGGAATTGAACCTCCGTCCCAGTGGGCCGCAGTCCCGCGCACACAACCACTACACCACCGGGGCTCAGCCCTATATTTTTTTAATTTTTTTTAATTTTCATATATAATTTTCAAACAAATATTAAAATCACCTGTACCTGACAGGATAAAGCTAAAATGCATACAATTGAATATGTGCCACCCTCATTTAAGCATAATCTTCTATATGTGACTAAATAAAAATATCCTGACAATTGAGTTAAGTAACAACTACACCTTAAGCCTATAATCCTATGAATATATTTCCCTACCTATGAAAGTTTGTAAGCCAACCACTTCATGCCCTTATCCCCCTCAATTCTGGGTATCCAACATCTATGCTACCCACGTACATCAACCCAGTTCTCTGAGGAGGTAAGTATATTCTTTGATGTGAAGAATCTTCATTCTCGTTGGAACCTTGTGAGTCTGCATCCATAAGCAAAGCCAAATCAGGACAGGCCTTCCATAAAGTTAGCAACAGCCTCAAAAATCTCTTCATCTGGTTGGGTTCTAGTCAACTCAATGTAGGCTGCCTCACGTAGCAGTACCACGGGATGCCCATTGGATGCTTTGTCTTTAGGTCATGGACCCATCACAAAGTCTCAGCAAGCCTAGCCCCCGTGTGTTAGGTCATGAACTTCAGATCAGTCAACCCTCTCTTATCATCTCTAGTCCCTATAAACCAGATCCACCAGTGTCAGTGGCCAGACTCAACCAGTCTCTCCATTGCTGCTTTTCTTCTACTTCTACTCAGAAAGTAGATCCAGGTGGTTACCTAGTTAGCATTTCAGCCTGCCCAAAGGCTTTCTTTAACGTTCAGTCCTAGAGAGAAATTTTCTCCTTGGTTCCAGATGTTTTCCAGATTCTGACAAAAAGCATTAGAATTCAAACTTCAAAAGGCCAAAGAGTCCAGCCCCCCCACCCCCCCACCCCACCCCCGTCCTTCCTTCATTCTGTCAACATCAGCTCTTTAGACAAGACTCTCAAATCACTGGGTGGGGCTAATCTCTTCAGAGCTTTCTTTGCAGGTATGTCCTAAAACAATTTAAGGATTCAATTTTAATTACTTGAAGACAAGTGGACTTACAAACTTTCTATTTCTATACTTACCAATAAACATTTCTATCAATAAGCAAAAGAAATCAGTATAAACAAAGCTAAATAAAAAAGATACTAAACTCAATTCTTAGACAGTCAAGTTCAATCCTGATTTAGCTAATATTAATCCTTTTCTAAACTACTCTATTTTTTTTTTGGTTTTTTAGGGCCTCACTGCCCTGGTGGTGGGAGTAGGAGGCCCATCCTTTGCCCCTGTGGAGCTGGAATTGAACCTCCATCCCAGTGGGCCGCAGTCCCGCGCACAACCACTACGCCACCGGGGCTCAGCCCTAAACTACTCTATTGATACAAAATATGGGATTAGGCTTCTGATAGTATCAAGTCTGATCCAGGCTTTCTGTCAGGGATTTTGACCTCCAGTCACCCATTTTTCTTAAGCAGCATGGTTTCTGAGAAATCCAAGTGTTGATTTCTGTCCCCAGGCTCAAAATATAATTAATCACATTCATTTTTGCCATTGCACACAGGAGCAACCAAAGACCATACAAAATAATCAAAACTTTTAAGTTCTTATATGCTTTCCAGAAAAGAACTGCATGACCATATCTGACTTCTGGCTAGGCAAGAAGAAGCACTACCATGAGGAAGAGATCAAAGAAAGATGCACTCTCCATATTTATGATTTGTTTCTTTAGTACCCCACTCCTGGTACCACAATGACTGTATAACTGCCACAAGAGTTAGCACAGAGATTTGTACAAAATGATAAGCACTTCAAAAATTACGTGGTCATTCTTCCAATTCACCTCTAGGTGGATTTGAAACATAACTAAAACATAATTTCCTAATTCACAGTGGCAGTTAACATAATCTCCTGTCAACTTGTGAAGACGTGGAGTCTAGCCTGTCAATAAGGTCATAGTTAGTGAGACCTCTGTGTGGGCATGGCCTTCTCTTGAAAATTCTGGGAAACCCTGTCTTTCTTCCTGGAGGTGAGACACACACTCTCTCTTCATCGTCCTGTTGACAAGACACGTGAAATGATGCTGATAGAGCCAGCGTCCTGGAGCTGAAGCCCATGTCGAGACCCTTGTCAATGCTTCCACCCCAGAATAACACATTCACTTTCACTTATTACTCTAATATATTTTCTTTGAGTATGGGTCTACTGATGGAAATTTCTGGTTGTCTTTTCTGGGCATAAATCATACCAGTAATGCAGAAGAGAACCTGGGTTTCCCTTGGGCTGCCTTGCGCCTAGGTAGACAGCAGGCAGAGCTGAGATGAGTGGATTCAGACACTCCCCTGAGACTTCAGAGGATGGGCTGAGGGGCCAGAAGTAGAGCTTCTGTCACCTGGCAGAAAATGCCAGATGTGAGAAAGAAGCATCTCCTAACAGCAAATATAAGTGACTCAACACAGTGGATTCTTCCTCCATGCTGAAAACTCACGTGATTCCTGATGCTCTTTGTGCCCATACCAGACATGCCGATGGAGGCCACACTATGTAAATGCTGCTGATGTTGCAATGGGCTGCTCTTTTAGAACCCCCCAAATTCTTCAGCTTCCACTAGAGAAGGAATTTAATTTCAAAATTCAAATCTTTTATCCTGAATCTCCTTAGAGCAAACATTCTAATTACACTTATAATATTTAATTAAATGCTAGTGACTTGAGAACACAGGAATGTGAAGCAAAAGAAAATTGCTCCTATGACATGTAAGCTTAATGCTTTGAAAAGGTTCTGTTAAGGTGAACTTATTAGAAATAAATCAATCAAAATGGATGTCAGAAGAAACTCTGTAACTCATTCTTAATTGTAGAGTAGCTGAGGTAAATGGAAGTAATGCATGCTCTGTGATTTATAATTGCTAGTTCTTTAAAGTGTCGAGAGGACTTAGACACGAGGCATGTGCTGAGATTCTTTTTTTTTTTTAACAAATCATGTAAAAGCCTGAGAAGACAAAGTAAACTATTAAAATGAAATGTGCAGTGACCTAGAGTTAGAAAACCAAAAAGGAAAAACTCAAGAGGAAAGTGTATGCTTAATATTTGTTGAGTGTGTGCATACTTACTATGCATAGTATTTGTTGAGTGTGTGCTTGCTTCGGCAGCACATATACTATTTGTTGAGTGAATGACTAGAAGGAAGCTGTGAATAAATGCCCCAAATGTCAGAGACCCTGTGAGTTGTCCTCCCTGAGGAAGGGACTTGTTGAGACATCAAGGGGGATGAGAGGGTGAAGAAGGCATTCCAGTCAGGTGGGAAAGCATGGGCAAAGGCCCTGTGGTTGGAGAGAGCATGAGGGTTTCATAGAACTGAAAGAAATCCACTATGACTAGGGCTTAGAGTGAGGGAAGCTGATACTTCCAGAATAATCTAGAAAGAAAAGCAGGGGCCAGGTCATGAAAGATTGGAGGTTAAAAGTTAGTCTTTATTATTGGAGTAATAAACTGTTGAACTCTCCAAATTGCACTCTAATGTTCATAACAGTATTATTCATCATAGCCATAAGGTGGAAACACTCCACATAACATTATGACATGAAGGTGTCCATTAACAGATGAATGGATAAGTAAATTATTCAGTCATGAAAGGAATGACTGTGATACATGCAGCAGCATGAGTGAATCACAAAAATATTATGTGAAGTAAATGAAGCTATATCCAAAGCACAACATACTGCTTTTTTTATAGGAAATTCCCAGAATAGGTAAATCCATGGCTTACTGGTTGCCAGGGTAGGAGAGGGCCTGGGTGTAATTTCTAATGAGTGGGGGGTGGGGTGGGGGAGCAAGGGGAAATGAAGGTGTTCTGAAATAAGATACTAATCATGGTTGTGTAACTTTCTGAATCTATTAAAAATGATTGCATTGTACACTTTTTATCTAAAGATTATCTAAGATGAAGATTAATCTTAATCTAAAGATTTTTTTTGCCTTGTATACGTTCAAAGGATAAATTTTTTGGCAGGTAAATTATATCACAAAGTATAAAAGTTGTTGAAGAGGCTTACTCATCTGGGGGTGTTTTACAGAAGGGGGCATCAAAAAGTTTGTGGGAAAATAGAAATGAAATGATAGTGAGAATTTTCCCACAACTCTTTAAAACGCTCTTGTGCATCTGGATTTACATTTGGAAATGATTGATTTGACTATGGGGTGAAGGATCAACTGGGGATTGGGGCAGTGACAGACACACCCAGTAATCCTGAGGCAGCAGTCCAAATCAACCAGACTTGTTAATGGACTAGAATTTAGGAAGCAGGGAGAGAGCGCCCTCTCCTCCTTGTCAACATTGCCTGAGTCTTGGATTCTGGCCATACCAGCTTTGGTAGAATTAAGCACAGTGATTTGGTCACTTATTTGGCACATGTCTTAATAAATGAGTAAATTAAAAATAGGGTAATTTTTTAATCTAGAAAAGAGCATCAAAAAAAAAAAAAAAAAGAGCATCTGGGACCTGAGCCCTGGTGGCATAGTGGTTGTGTGCAGGACTGCGGCCCATTGGGATGGAGGTTCAATTCCAGCTCCACAGGAGCAAAGGCTGGGCCTTCTACTCCCATCGCCAGAGGGCAATGATGCCTAATAAATAAATAAATAAATAAATAAAAATTTAAAAAATTAAGAAAAGAGTATCTTGTTTGGCAGAGCAATTGAAACGATGACTGCCACAATGGGATCAAACATAGCAGTGATTGTGAAGATGGAGCGAGACTGGGCTTCATTTCTTTCAGTTCTACATAAGCTTGCCATGAGTTGTTGGGGATTCATGGAAAGTAACAACAGCAAGGAATTTAAAGGTCAACTTCTAATAGTGGACTGCAATTTTGTTCTCATTCATAGGGATAGAATTGTCTTTATGATATTGATAGGAGAGAAGGATCGTTGGAAGATTAAAATGTAACTTGCATGGGCTGGCGATGAGTTGGAATCAACTCAATGGTTGTGAGTTGGATTGGGTTGCAAGACACTGATCAAAATAATTTTTTTTCTTCTTGCTTTATGTTGACTCCCCCCACCCCACTGTGTGGTTTAAATACAATTGATTTCCTTGGCCTCAGATGGTAATTCATTGATAATCTCATCCATAGTGCCCCGAAGACTCGTGTGTCTCATTCACGCCAATGGGTTTGTGAAGAAAAGAAGCCCCGGGGAACAGACGCGCTCCACGGCCCTCTTCTTTATGACAGCGTTCGGAAAGGAGTTGATGACTTCTGCAGCTGGGTGACTGCCATTGTAAGTTAGTTTCCCCACACCGGCCTACTTTTAAAAGCCACACTCAAAGTTGCTTTTATGGTGGTGGGGGGGGAGGGCGTCTTTGGATAAAATCCAAATAAAATCAAAGGGATTAAAGTAGTCTTGTTTCCCTCAACTTACGGACAAACATGTTTTGGGTAGATGACGCTCTATAGGCCTGCAGCCAATTGGAAGGTGGTAACATCTCACTCACCTCATCTCTGTGGTCTCATATCCTTGTTATAGTGTCAAGACCTTTTTGCATCTCTCTCCTGCACTTCTCCCTCCCCTTATCGTTCCCAGTTATCATGGCATACAGGTACTTGGGTTGCTTTACTAGACTATCCCCTATGCCAAAAATATTTCTAAAACGAGGCCACTTTTGATTATGCTTTTAAGATCTCTCCTTGTTCTTGGCTCAAGCCTATTGAGCTACTTAGCCGTCTTCACTGGTTCCTGGAGATGTCTAGAGGTTTGAGCTGTCTAGATGTGATGCTTTTCTTGGACTCAGGACTTCCCAGTACTTGCATCTCCCTGCTCTCCCAATTTCTGAGTATTCGTCAGGTTTTACCCTTGTAGTACTGTGGCAGCCATGTGCTTATGTTAATTTCATGATTGAGGTGTAGGGGTGGAGTCTAGCCTGTTAATCTGGACATAACCCTGGAGTAGCCAATGAGGCCTCTGTGTGGGCATGGCTTTCTCCTGAGACGTCTGGGAAATCTCGTGATATTTCCCTCGTGAAGATGAGAAGCTATCTCCCTGGTTGTTGGGAGTTAGTCTCAGAGATGATGAATCATGGACAAGACTAGCTGGCAGCGTCTGAGAAGCTGGAGGAGCCGCAGAGAGACCACACGGCCTTGCCCTGATGGAGCCAGACCTCTGAAGCTGGGGCAGCCACATGGAGACCTCTGCCAGCGATGAGTTGCTTCTGCTGTTGATGGACCCTGAGCCCTGGAAGTGAGGAGCCATGGGGAGACCCCTGCCAGCGCCGGGATTCTGCACCCACTGACCTGTGACTTCGTGAGTCGGAAGGAGACGTTATAGATTGATTTTGGGCATATGGGTTAATATCGGACTTATGACTTTGAACTGGGCTCAATGTCCTGTTCCTCTTGTATATAAACCTTTTCCTTATATTCATGTGAGTGTCAATGAAATTTGTTCCTCTAGTCTACCCGGACTAACACAAGTACTTAGGACAGCTTCACTGGCAAGTGACTGAAACACAGTTCAGATTAGGAGTAAGATAAACACCCGGAGCTCCAGGCATCTCTGGCTCCAGAACCTGAGATGGTTTTAGATGTTTTCCATCTTTCTTGGCTACTCTCCTCAATCTGGACTGCTTATGAGGGGGTAACCTTCTCCCAAATGGATTTTTCCCCCAAAGCTACATATTTAATTGGAAAAATAAAGCAACCTTATCACCTTCGATGTACTCTTCATTACACTTAATACATTTGTGAAATCTGCATTTTTCAAACTCATCATTTCAAACTCATCATGAGTGGGGCAGCATCTTCCTCATTTTTTCTTCTATGTCATCATATCACTGTCCTTTCATGTCCCTCTTCATTCCTGGAAACAAGAAGAAGTTGCACAGAGCAAGGTTAGGTGAGCCAGGTGTTTGGGGCAGGAGAGACATGCTGTTTTTTTGCCAACAAATGGCGCACTGAGATGGCTGTATGAGCAGATGTATTGTGAAGGTGACTAAACCAGACCCCTGCCTGCTGCAAATCAGGCATTTTTAGTCACATATTTATCAGAGAAAGCCAGTCTCTGATACATACATCATGGGGTCAGTAGGCACAGTTGTACAGCAATAACTATTATTTATTATGGTGAAGTTATAGAGAGCATGAGAAAGAAAGAAATAATAAGAATCAAACACATTTCATGGTAGCATGGTCACCTCAGCCTAAATGGTCCATGTGGAGAGAGAGCGAATGGGGGAAGAAATTACACGAGGGAGCAGGGAGAGGGGGAGTCTGGCGCTGACAGATGAGAGAGAGTCCTCTATTGTGACCAATGCTGATACACCTTTTGGAGCCATGCAAGGCCCCTAATTACAGGGAAAGAAAGACACATGTCACAGGAAAGGGTTGTGCTATATGCACCTTATAGGAGAGGAAGGTATTGGGGTCCCATGTGACAACATCAGACCCCAGATTCCTGGATGTGGCTAAACAAGTTAGACTAGAGACCATTAACAGTAACATGTGAATCCGCCCACAGGCTTCAAAGGAAGGGAACCATCATCCTAACAGCAGGGGAGTTAGCCCTACCTATTATGAGAGGCAAAGGCCTTATAACCTGGAGTCTTTAGGGGGAGATCCGACTTCTGACTTCCACACCAAATGCTGGAGACTGGTTACTAATATTTGCTTAATATTTTGGAGTATATATAATTGTGGAACAGTCCTGATTTTGTCCCATACATACTGTTACAGTCTTTTCAGAACCTCTCATTAGAAAGTTTGATTAACAGTCTGACCTAGTGGAACAAACTCCAAATGCACTGTGAATCAACATTTCCATCCATTTGGGAAGTTGACGGGCATCCAGAACAAGGTTTGTCATCAATCGATATCTCACCTTTTTTGAAACAAGAAAACCACTGTACATGAGTTTTTTTCATAGCGCTGATATGGTAAACTGTGTTCAACACCACAACAGTTTCTGTGGCATTTTTCCTCAGCAGGAAACAAAAATTCACAGACACATGTTATTCTCTTAAATCGGCCATAACAAAAACCAAGGTTTGAGTGAAACTACTTTTATGAAAAAATTCACTGAACTAGAGAAAACCTTCTCAGGTGATATCACTGGGTGCACTAACCCAGAGCACGTTGCTTAATGGCCCCCTAGCGGGAAAAATGTGTACTACAGCAGCTCTCCTCTGTCCAGTGGAGCTTTTTCCTTTTGGGGTGGGGGTACCCCCTCATATTTCTCAAGCTCTAGTAGTGTAGTGATTACCTGTTGAACTACTGTGTTAGTCCAGGTAGATTAGAGAGTCAAATTCATAAGCACTTATACTAAAGTGACCCGATGTCCCGCTTTTTAACAATTTAACAACGTCCCACAGCGTTTTAAAATGAAAACTAAATATATTACAATGTTATTTTTGCATTCTGTGAAAATTTTTGTTATTCTATATAGACCAAATTTTTAATCAAGAACCCCACCCATCCACCCCTCCTGTCAATGGTGTCCCACTTAAAATCTGGTCACTTACTCATATATGTATAAGTTTTATATCAAAGAGTAATTATAGATTAAGAAAACATCCCAGCTCAGATCAGATCAAGTCCCTAAGTCTGATACCAGTCTATAAATTCCTCTTCAGACTCAAACCACACATGCAACGATGCTGAACACAGGAAGATCACAGCCAGTGGGTGGAAAGTCTTCTGTATCCAGTGATAGTGGAAGCACCTCAGCATTGGCGTGGGCCTCCGCATGTGTGGCGCCTGCAGCTCTGGCTCCATCAGCGTAACTCCATGTGGCTTGTCAACAGGAATGTGAAGCAGAGAGAGTGTATGGCCCGTCTCCATGGAGAAAGGCAGGAATTCCCAGATTCTTCAGGAGAAAGTCATCACACAGAGGTCTCCTTGGCTATGACTTGATTGACAGGCTCGACCCCTTCATTCAAGTGGACAGATTATGTAACTGCCACAGCTACTAATCACCAGGCCAGCAGTTCAATGCCCACAGGGGCAGTTCTCTGCTGTCCTATTGAGACACTGAGTCAAAGTTGACTCATTGGACCAGAGGTGGTTTTTTTTGTTTGTTTTTTAGTCTTTCTCAAAGAAATGACAGAAGTTGCGACTAAAAATCTCAGATTTTTATCTTACTAGTGAACAACCTTAGTGGGAATAAGCAATCCTTTCCTAAGAGGGAAAAGTCTAGGCTTTACTCTCAGTGAGCTAAGTTGAATCACATATCTGTGCCTGAACTAGCCCCTGGAACCAGGCAGGTGGAATATGCTGATTGGCTAGGCCAGGTCATGTGTCCTACCTTGAATCCAAATTGAGGTGGGAGGGTGGGGTTTCAGCCTCAGCTGCAATAGACTGAGATTTGGGCAATGATGTTCCCTAGAGAAGAATTGGAGTAGGAATGCTGAGAAAGCTCATTGTGTCCTTCAGGCCTGGAGCTGGAACCCCTGTTTATCTACAACCTGGATGGGTACAATTGTCTCATCCCAGCCCTTTCATCACTTCCCTTTCTGTGACTTGCCCCTCCATTATTAGACAGAGTATTTAAGGAAACTTAGATGAGTTCAGACAGAGCCCTGCTGGTGTAGTGGGTTTCGCCTTTGGTTGCTAACCACAGGCCAGGAGTTCAAAACCACCAGCAGCTCCATGGGAGAAAGAGGAGGCTTTCTCTTCCGCTGTGTGTCAGAATTGACTCCACGGGCAGTTCTCCCCCATACTCAAGGGCTGCGGGGAGTTGGATTGGGCTTGATGGCAGTGAGTTTGATTTGTTTGTTAGAGGCTAGTTTAGCTTGCTTGCTGAAAGTGAAGAGGACTTGGTGGACCTGATAACGAAGGGTGAGGATTGCAGCCTTCAGTATGGATCCCAAATCCTCACAACTAGACCAACAGGTCACATGGAGAATGGAGAAAAGATTGCAGTTGCCAAGAATCTGTTCTTGCTTGAACTCCCCGTCAGTGCCCTTCTTGAAGCACCTGTGAAGAGATCAAATGATGCACTGCATTGGGTAGATCTGCTGCTCGAGACCCCTTTTAGGTGTTGAAAAACAAAGATGGTACTTGGGAGGGCTAGCGTGTTCCTGGGAAATGGAGGAAGAATCGATGCATTTGAATTGCGGTGCTGGCAAAGAATACCGAAAGTACCATGGACTGCTAAAAGGGCAAACTGATCTGTCTTGGAAGAAGTACAACCCGAATGTTCCTAAGAAGCAAGGATGGTGAGACTGCATCTCCCAAACCTTCATGCTTGGTAAGTGGGGGAACAAAGAAATAGAGGAAGCCCCTGGAGAATACAGATGGACACAGTGGCTGCAATCAGTGGGCTAAGGCATAGGAACAATCGTGAGAATGGCAGAGGACCAGGTAGTGTTCCCTTCTGTTGTGTATGTAGTTCCTATGGGTCAGAGCCAACTCTGGCACTGAACAACAACAACAATGGACTAGTTTACCAGAGCTGCTAAACTAGTAGCCTCCAAAAAGCCAATGTTGTTGCAGTGAAGTGGATTCTGAGCCATGGTGAACTATGCCTTACAGATGAGAACGGTCTCTACGTGGCCATGATCTCTGCAGGAGATCACCAGGTCTTCCTTCCACTGAGCTGCTGGATCGGTTTGAACTGCCAGCTTTTGGGTTAGCAGACAAGCCCAAACCATTTGTGTCCCCCTGGCACTTACTACTCACCTGCCTCGTTATGATTGAGCTAACTCAGGCTCGTGGCGACCCTGGAAGATAGAGCAGGACTGCTTCTGAGATGTTAAACCTCTATGGGTACAGACGGCCTCATCTTTCTCCAGGTACATTCAAAGCATTGTCCCCGTGGTTGGCGGGGACTCAAGGCATAGCCCACTATGCCACCAGGAAACCCCGTGCAACACAGTTCTACTCTGTAGCCCAAGGCCTGCCACGAGTCTGAACTGACTCCACAGCAACAAGTTGAGTTTTTTGGAGCCTGGTGGTTTAGCCACCCTGGTAACAGGCCACATGTTTACTATGACCGAAGCCCCCCTCTCCACCTCTGTACTCCTGCCTAGGCCCTGCTGCAATCAGCCGGTGCTGTTTTCCTTCCCTTCTGTGAAATTGAACCATGTCTTTTCATCCTGTTGATTCCAATTGCTCAACTTCTGCTCCATGGTTACTGTGGCTCAGTTTGGGCTGCCCTCCTCTCTTTGCAAACCTGATTCTCTTTCAAGACTCCTTTCCCTAAACTTCACTCCACCGTCTGTTCCAGACTGCTAATGGTCTCCTCCTCTCTGTGCTTCCCAATGTATATTGCCCTAGCTGGGATTATTTTTAAAGCATGCTTATTGTGCTCCTTGGTTAAAGTTCATAAAAAATTCAGTTTTCATTCAATAATTCATGCATAGATTGTCCATTGACACATTGCCGCAGTATGTCAGCACTCTCCCCATTTTCACAAAGGAATTCCTGTTTCTTACAGGACTTAAGTTCTTTTTAAAGCTTTTTATTTTGTGTTAGGTGGGGGTTTACATTGCAGTTCATTTTTGTCTTCAACAATTCATCAACCCCCCCCCCCACTAGCTTGCCCTGTCCCTCACCTCCACCTTCTCCCTCTTGTAGAATCTGATCTTCTTCCCCTTAGCAAACACCTGTCCATACGCTAGCTTGTGCCTTCCCTTCCCTCTCGTCCACTTCTGTCCCTGGCAACCATCAAGGTCCGATTCTTTTGGCACAAAACCCCTTTATTTTGATCAACCCCCCCCCTTTTTTACAACAGGGTTTCATACAGTAGTTGTCCTTTTGTGATTAAATAATATGACTCATTATAATGTCCCCCAAATCCATCCAGGCCATGAGATCTTTTGCAGTTGATCATTATTCCACAGTGATATGTAGTACTTCACTGTGTGTATATACCAACACTTCTTGATCTGTTCTTTCACTGATGGGCATTTATGTTATTTCCATCTTGAGATGTGGTATTCTTTTAGGGAAGCTCAAAAATTGATGAAGAGTTCATTCTGCAACAGTTTGACATTGACTGTGAGAACCAGCCAGCCTGTGATGTGCTCCACACAATGAGATTAAACAAAGTTCCCCAGGACCGAAAATCTAGTGTGGAGCCAAGTAAACTGTGGGAGCTGGAGCTGCCCTTCCTGAAAGAAGAGACTCCAAAGAAGAGACTCCAAAAACCACAGGTGATGGCAAAATGGGGGAGGGCACTAAAACTCAAAGAAAATGAAGTTATAGTAGATTCTAGGATATTCTGGTGCTGGCTTCTTATGATAGAATTCTTGAATTTTTAGGGCAGTCTCGTTACTCCAAACCATCATTCTTGATCACATGCGTTTGTTATAACCTGATCATTCACAAATTACCCAGCTTGCAGATTGTTGTGAAGATGGACGGTGAAAGGAGAGAATCGTGGTGTGTGCTCATGGACGCTCTACAGCACTGTTTTTGCACAATGTTTTGGAGCCTTGGTGGTACAAGGGTTACGAGTCGGACTGCTAAGCTCAAGGTTGCTAAGCTCACCAGCTCCATGGGAAAAAGATAGAGTTCTCTACCCCCATAGAGAATTACAGCCTCAAGACTCCGGTGTTAATCTGGGCACTTTGGAGAAACAAGTCCACAGAAACTCAATGTAGATAAGAGAGAGTTTTAGATAAAGGGTAAGTGCACATTAAGAACATATCCCGACCCGGTGCTGCCCAAGCCCACAAATCCAACAATAGCCCACATGTCGGGCACCAACCCACAATGTTCTCCTCCACCTCACAAAACACGCGCAATGATGCCAACTGCAGGAAGAAAGCCAAATCAGTGAGCATGTAAGCATCTCAGCGCTGGCAGGGTCTCCACACAGCTGCTCCAGCACCCAGGGCTGCATCGGGGTCGGTCCACGTGGCTTCTCCTCAGGGATGCCTTCCAGGAAGCCTTGCCAGCTGAAGCAAGGAACTGGCTCAAGCAGCTACTGATCCGACCATCAGAATGCAAGAGACCTGAGAACTAGAAAGGCAAGACTTTTGAAGCCTTTTCTTGCTCAGCCCTTCAATTAGCTCCACATGTGTCTATTGGCCTGACTGGCACAATAAACAGTAACTATTTCCACCCCCTATGGGCATTCCTACTTTGTTTTACAGGGTTGCTGAGCTGGAGTCAATGCCATCGTGGTGAATTAGAAAACAACAATGTGTTAATGTAACTATTATGTTACATTATATATATGTGTGTGTGTGTGTGTGTGTGTGTGTGTGTGTGCGCGCGTATGCTATTAGTTGCGGTTAAGTCCAATTTTATGGGTGTGTTTATGATAAGATAGTTAAAGTAAGGAACTTAATCCTTTGGTATGTAGAGGACAGTGGTGGAGGAGGGAGTGGGGGAAATGAGCTGATACCAAGGGCTTAAGTAGAAGAAAATTCTTTGAAAATGAGGATGGAAACTTATGTACAAATGTGATGGACACAATGGATGAATATATGGATGGTGATAAGTGATAGATATAAGAGAGGCTGAGGCCCAGTGGCATAGTGGTTGAGTGCGGGACTGCTGTCCACTGGGTTGGAGGTTCAAATCCAGCAGCAGCTCTCCAGGAGCAAGGCTGGGCTTCCTACTCCCACCAGAGGGCAGTGATGCCAAAACAAAAACACAAAACAAAAGCGATACAAGAGAACCTCAATAAAACCATTTAATAAAAAAAGAAAAGGTCAGTGACTAGAAGGGCCATCAGTGGCGTGCAATACATGAAAGAGCTCTAGGACTGTAGCCTTCGTTTCCCACATAAATAAAGTGACCAGATTTTAAGCAGGACACCATTGACTGGGGGGGGGGGTGTTCTTGATTAAAAATTGGGTCTAGATGGAGCAGCAAAAATTTTCATAGAACGCAAAAATAGTATTGTAATGTATTTTAATTTGAAAATGCGTGGACATTGTTACATTGTCAAAAAACGGGATGTCTGGTCATTTTACTCATAAAGTGGCTTTCATTTGTAATGGATCTAAGAAGGAGGAGAAAATGCTGGCTGGATTGTGATTCAACTATGAGTGATCGTTAACAGAATTCATTGGATTGTCATCCTGCTAAGTATAAAGCCAGCCACCTCATAAGCAAGGGGAGAGAAGAGCCAGGAATATAACATGTCTTGTGGGCCCCAAGATCCCTGTGCATTGCATGTTCTTGACCCGGGACAAAACTGTGGCACCAGAGGAGTGATCCTGGAGCAGCAACAGAAGGACCAAGAGTCAGAGGATACGACAGGGGAAAAGACAGGTGGACTTCCCCGCCCACAGAACAAGGAGAGCTGTCTATTTGTGCACCAGGAGACTGGTGTGCGGAGTGCCTCTGAGCGTTTAATGGTGGGAAGTCGATTGGCTGAACGATAAAGCTAGAGCGGAGTGCCTTCAGGTTGGGGCTTACAGGAGAGTGGCAGGCTAAACCATTGTATTGACAGTCCTAAAATAGTTTAAGAACATTGCCCAGGAAGGACAGAGGCCAGGTCAAGTGACTGAGGCCAGACAGAAGCCTGCTTACAGGCTCAGCAGAGAAGAAACTGCACTGCTGGGACAGTTGCATTTCTCAGCTGGATCATCACCTGTTAGCTTCATAAACTCCCCCTGCAATTGTGGATATGGCCTGTGAGTTCTGTGTGACCATGACACTGAATAGTCTGACACAGCCACAGAAGTAGAGTGCCTGCCGTGTGCGGGAGGATGGGTGTGAGAAGAGTGGGGAGAGGGGCTTAGGGAGGCATGTCTGGCCTCAACATCGTAGACATTGGCCTTGGCATTGCTGATGTGGAGTTGATTTTCCACCCTGGGCCATAGCTGGAGCAGGTCAGGTGTCACCCCACATCATTCCATTTTTTCACACCTCATGGTGCCCCCATGTGCAATACAACGTTAACGTTGTTCAAACCTGCACTTGATCATTAGGAACCGTGTGTGTGAGTGTGTGTGTGTGTGTGTGTGTGTGCGTGTGCGCTAGAGCCCATTATTGAGAATTCTCAGTGCCCTGACGTAAAAGGAAGGGGTTCCAGCATTCCATTGGACAGTTTTCTGCTGTGACCCCAGAGCATTTTGATGGGCTAATTTTCCAAAGCAGATTGTTCCTCCTCGTCTCGAAGTTTCTGCTGCCAAGAGTCACCCTGCTAGTCTCAGAAATATCAATGGTGTCATAACTTCCACACCATAGCAAAGCACAGATTCTTACAGAACGACAAACTGTCAGAAGGACGGGAGCAAAAGAAGAGAAGAAACACACACATGGAATGAGTGACAGAATTTTTTTGTCTCAAAATGAAAAATTATATTACCTCCAATCATTTCATACTGTGACAGAGTTGTTGGCACTATGTTTTCAATATTTTGGACAAGTTCATTAAAGATCATAAAAAACTCAAATTCAATTTACAATTGACCACAGTTGATCTCCCTGTCTCCTTATGTTTCATCGACTCTGGTCTGTGGAAACTGCAGTCCATTGCGATACCAGCACTTTCATGCTTCCCATTTCCTCTGATTTTCTACAGAGTAGTATACACAGTGCTGCTAGACACACAAATTACGCTCATCACATGTGAGAACCATGTCCTGACCCCGGCTGAATCCAATTGCCCAACCCCTTGTATTGACAAATAATTGCACAAACGCTGCTTTATAAGCCTTGGTGGTTGTTGCCAAAATTGAACTTTTGACCGGCAGACAGAGGGTCAGTATGCAAAAGTTCAAAACACATCTTCACATGGTAGTAGTTGCTTCTTAAAAAAAGAGCTAATACAGATATATTATCCCATAATTTAATCACATCTGGCAATTGTACAATTGCTACCACAACTAGTTTTAAAACATTCTGTTCCGGCTGAGCCCCGTGGCATAAGTGGTTGAGTGCAGGAATGCGGCCCGCGGGCTTGGCAGTTCAAATCCAGCAGCGGCCCTCGGGACCAGGGCTGGGTAGCTCCCAGGACCACCAGAGGGCAGTGATACCCAAAAAACATTCTCTTCCTTCTTGAACTCCTGATGTCAGCTCCCACTTAGCTCCCTCCTCCACCGTACCCATCAGGAACCCTTATTCTATTTGCTGTCTCTATCGCTTTGCCAATCCTGAGTCTCATATACCAAAACACAGAAATACAGCAAAATACAAGCAGGAATATAGCAAAAATACAAGCAGACTACTCCCCAATGACAAAATACATTAGAGACAAACCTGAAAATGGAAGAAAAAAAAAAAAACCAAGCACACAAATGAACGAACAAACAAAGCCCAAAACAACAGTGCAGAAAATATTGAAAACCAGATCAAGACCAAGGTGTAACACAGGAGTATCAAGTAACACAGTTTTAATTGCTCAAGTCAGGTTTGTCTTGATCTCCTAATCTCGCCAATGCATTTTCTCCATTGCCCTCTCGTCTGTTTGGTAACCACTTTTCTCCCACCCCTCTGTTATGGAGAGAAGGAAATCGCCAGAGTCTCATTTCCGTGTCGCTCTCACAAATGTACCTTGGGCTCCCACTCTCACCCACAGCCCTCTGCAAAGCAGAATCTCACAGGTTCTTTAAACTCTAATACCATTCCCTCCTTTGATGCCAGATTGTATGATTGGCAGTTCTTGAGTGATTGATGATGGTGTGCTTCTTCCCGATGGACCTAGTTGACACCTCACTTAGAGATGTTTGCAGACAAGCCTTTAAGGCCCCAGATGTCTTGTAGGACATTGCTTGTGATATAAATCTATGAATGATAGGTCTTTCAGACTTTATATATCTGAAAATACTCTAGCTTCTTGTTTAAAATATTTTTTTGTGGATATAAGATTCTTGCCTTGTAGTTTTTGTTCTGTTGTGCTTTTTAAAAATTTCCAAGATATACCTCTAACTTCTTTCTTATATTGCTACTGATAACAAATTTTACATCACCCATATCTTTGATTTTTTTAACATGATGCATTTCCCCCCTAATTTTAAGATTTTTGTTGGGCTTCAATCTGTAAGGCGGGCAGTTTGAAACTACCAGTGACTCCAAGGGAGAAAGACGGACTTTTTACTGCTGTAAACAGTCTTGGAAAGTTACAGGTTAAATTTCTTTAATCTTCACCACCATTTCCCAATAAACCCCTAGCACCAAATCCTGCTAGACCAGAGGGCATACACTGGTACAGATGGGAACTGGAATCACAGAGATCCAGGACAGATTATCCTTTCAGGACTAGTGGTGAGAGTGGCAATACCAGGAGGGTGGAGGGAAGGTGGGGTAAAAAGGGGGAACCAATTAAAAAGATCTTCATATACCCTCTTCCCTGAGATATGACATCAGAGAAGTGGGTGAAGGGAGACAGACAGTATAAGATATGACAAAATAATAATAATTTATAAATTATCAAGGGTTCAGGAGGGAGAAGGGCGTGGGGAGGGAAGGGAAAAATGAGGAGCTGATATCAAGGGCTCAAGTAGAAAGCAAATGTTTTGAGAATAATGAGGGCGATAAAAGTACAAATGTGCTTGACATACAGTGGATATAAGTATAGATTGTGAAAGAATTGTGATTTTTTAAAAAGCTGAAGAATTATGCCACTTGTCCATGAATTCCTTACTTCTAAGTTGTGGAATCTGGATGTGAACCTAGCCTTAGTTTAAATCCAAAGTCATACTTTTTTTTGGGGGGGGGGGCATTACTGCCTTCTGGTGGTCGTGGGAGCTACCCAGCACTGCTCCTGAGAGCCACTGCTGGATTTGAACTGCCAAGCCCATGGACTGCAGTCCCGCACTCAACCATTTATGCCACCGGCTCAGCCCAAAAGTCATACTTTTTGTTGTTGTTTTTTGGGGGGAGGGGCATCACTGCTCTCCGGTGGTGGGAGTAGGAGGCCCAGCCCCACTGCTGGAATTGAACCTCCGTCCCAGTGGGCCGCAGACCCGTGCACAACCACTACACCACTGGGGCTTATCCCAAGCCATACTTTTTAATATATATATTTTTAATTTTTAAATTGAATCATTTTATTGGGAGCTCTTATAAATATGGCCATGCTTTTTTTAAACCTCTCTATTATTTTCTCAATCATAAACCTTTCATGTTATCTTTGTAAATCAGAACACATTGAAGCTTCATTAAATACTTTGCTAAGGACCAACAGTAAGATCAAAGTTCCGATACTATTTTCATAAGCTAAATGACAAACCCATGGAACTAACACCATTGGGGGTGGTGTTATTTCTGCAGAATCCTTATAAACGAGAGTGGGTGAAGATGAGATATGGAGCGTGGTATCTGAACACCAAGTTGTGGAAAAAGCAAAGAGCGGATGAGCCTTTGGTTGACCCCCAAATCTTAAGAAAAGCACAAGATGAGAATTCTCAAAAGAAGCAGCAGGAAAAGGTGTGTATATTTCCTCAAGTGAACTGAAAATTGTCGCGGTATAACCACTACCCTCATATTGAAGCCAAACTACGTGGAGGGTTACCAACCACCGCCAGTGAGTCAATCCCTTCTCATGATGGCCCCATGTTTTACGGAGGGCCCATTGGGTTTTCTCAGCTATTATCTTTACAGTAACAAAATGTTTTTCTTCTGTAGCATTGCTGGATGCGTTTGAAGCGCCAGTCACCCATAGGTGTGCAGTCAAGCACCATGCATGTGTCCTCTGGAGAGTGTTAATAGTTGTTGTCGTTGGTGTCATTGAGTTCGTTCTGGCTCATAGGGAGCCCATGGACAATCGTGTGAAACACTGCCCAGTCCTGAGCCAGACTCACCGTGCTTCTTAGGTTTGCGTCCATTGTTATACAGACACCCCAAATCTTACAACTTGCACATTATTCAGCAGTGAAAAAGCCAACTTCTTATATGGGAATGTGACAGAATGGGCTATTTGGTAGACACAGTGTCTCTGAAGGTGGGACAGCTGTGGGGACCAGCCTCCACAACCAGATGGCTTCAAGGGACAGTAGTGTCATTGAAGGGCAAATTAAAGGAACAGCAGACAAGACATGTAAGGGTTCACCTCTTCCATGGTTACCAGTGTCGTCTCTCACAGGCTTATATAATCTCGGGCAGGTAAGCACATACCTAACAGGAAGGGGTTGAAGTAGAGGCATACATGTAACAGGAGGGGGATAAGCTAGGGGTATACTAATAATAGGAAGGGGAGATACTAGAGGCAAACATGTGACAGGAAGGTGCATATGTAACAAAGATAGGCAGGTTCTCGATTTAAAGTGGCAACCTAACCTTGGTCATTTCTGAGCTGGCTTGACCTTACGGGTCCCTGAGCTCTGGTCCAGGGGAATATACCTTGATCCTTATCAGGAGGGAGTGGGCCCTCCTCAGGGTGGGACAGATAAGGTCTGGTTGCTCATACAGCCTTCAGACAAGTAGGCTTCAAACAACTACCCTTTAAGAGTAAATAGGAGCAGGCTGAGCCCTGGTGGTGTAGTGGTTGTGTGTGGGACTGCGGCCCACTGGGACGGAGGTTCGATTCCCGCTCACAGGAGTAAAGGCTGGGCCTCCTACTACCACCACCAGGGCAGTGATGCCTGAAAAAAAAAGTAAATAGAAGCAACCATGTGCTAGCAAGCTGTACCTTCAAATTGGCATTATTATGGGGGGCGGGCAGGGAAGGAGGGAGGTGTTGTGGGGAACAGCTTTTGCTTAGGAGAATGTGACTGGGATGTGTCCGCACCCCACAAACATAAAGGCCTCCCTCCATGAGAGTCCTGGCCTCTCAGGATTCTAAAATATGCACATACAGCATTTGTCCCCATATACTCTCTTCCTGTTTGCCATCTCCCACAGACAACCACTTACTGACATTCTGAGAACAATTGATTTGGGGGAGGGCGGGGAAGGGGAAAATGAGGAGCTGATACCAAGGGCTCAAATAGAAAGAATATGTTTTGAAAATGATGATGGCAAAAAATGTGCTTGACACAGTGGATGGATATATGGATTGTGGTAAGTCCCCAATAAAATATATATATTTTTAAAGAAACCAAAGACAATGGATTTAAAAGACAATGCGACCTGGTGAGACTCAGAATGGAGTTCTGTTTGGGGAACTAAATGTGACATTGTTTCCAAGTGGCAGTGGATGGATGGCAAAGAATTACAAAACTTAGGACACTTCTTTTGTGCAATTCAGGACTCAAAACTTCTGGATCTGTCTGAAAGGAAAGGGGCAAAGGTTAAGTTCTGTTTGATACGACAAAGGAACAAACACACACTTAATTTTACTACAAATAAACTCTGTGCTTGCCAACCTCTCGTGTACAGATGTCTGATGGAAACACAGTTTCATCATAGTCCTGGAAATTAGGAAATACAGACAAAACTTACATGAGATTCAGATGAGAACATCTGTAAATACCTTCTCTTTTTCTACATCATTTCTCCCAAATGAGAGATGGGGAAACACTTTGATACCTAAAACACTGCTCAACTTTGCATGTGATCTCAGTGATATATTGAGGCATAATTTGAGCATTCTGTTGGGTTACCTTTTTTGGGAATGGGAACAAATATGGCTATCTTCCAGCCCATTGGCCAAGCACTGGTCTTCACAATTATTTTTCCATAAAAAATTGAGTGTCACCGGTGCTTCAAGAGCTTGTCGAAGCATTTCAAGTGGTATTCCATCAGTTCTCTGAGTTTTGTTTTTGGCTAATGCTTTCAGTGCAGCTTGAACTTCTTCCTTTGGCGCCATTGGCTCGTGCTCACATGCTGCCTCCTGAAATGGTGGAATGACAACCAGTTCTTTGTGGTACAGTGACTCGGTGTATTCTCTCCATCTTCTTTTGATGCTTCTTGCATCCCTCAATATTTTGCCCATAGAATCTTTCAATATTGCAACTTGAGGCTTGAATTTTTTTTCTTTCATTTCTTCAGTTTAAGATATGCTGAGTGTGCTCTTCCCATCTGTTTTTCTAACGTTGGGTATTCGCACATTTTATTACAATACCTGGCTTTGTCTTTTCAAGCTACCCTTTGAAATTTCCTGTTCAGCTCGTTGGCCTCATGGTTTGCTCCACTTGCTTTAATTACTTTATGATAAAATTAAGTCTCAGAGTCTGTTAATGTTTGGTAAAGTACAGGGGCCGCAAAAAAAAAAGAAGGCCCTCAACAAGATGGACTGACACCATGGCTACGACAATGCGCTCAAGTACAGGGACACTTATGAAGATGGTGCAGGACCTGGCAGTGCTTTCTTCTGTTGTGCATTGGTTGCTATGGGTTGGAACTGACTCATGGCACCTAACAACAACAAGATCACAACGAATTATTTATTAAGTAATCGTGAATTACTTCTATTAGGTTGGAAAACTAAGGCAAGAAGGGTTGTAATTTATAGGTTCATAGTAAATGGCTATTAGATTATTCTTTTCAAAGATGAGAGACATTCAACATTTATACATGGACATGCCATATTTATATAAGCCTCAGAATACGAGAATAATGTTCCCCATCATTTCTTGGTATGTGTATTTTAGAGCTGCCTATATTGCTGTAGATTTAATCCATAACATAAAACCTGTCCAGTTGCACTTAAAAAATCCCAGTTGGGCTGAGCCCTGGTGGCATAGTGGTTGTGCGCGGGACTGCGGGTTGGAGGTTCAAATCCAGCAGCAAGACTGGGCCACCTACTCCCACCACCAGAGGGCAGTGATGCCCCCAAAACAAAAAAACAAAACCAAAAAAATCCCAATTAATTATATATTTCAAAACAAAAAATTAGTTATGGAACTATTGTTTTTAATTTAAAGAATTATTTTATTTGATGTAATTTCTATATAGCCTGGTCTCATTATCTGAGACTTTTCATTTTACCTTTTTAATTTTTTAAATTTTGCCTTAAAAATTTTTTTTAATTTTTTAAATTTTGCCTTAAAAAAATTTTTTTAACTGTTTTGGGTGCTTGGATTAAGAAAAAGATCATATTTTGTTTGGGTGTTGAGGACCTACACAGCAAAACATACACCGATTTCTCAGTTTCCACACGCACAATTCAGTGACACGAATTACATTATTTGTACTATAAGTCCATTCTCACCTTCCCTTTCCACTACCCCATTAACATAAACACATTATCCCAAAGTTTTGGTCAATATTGATAGATATTAAAGGAGCTTAATGCTCAACACAGACATTCAATATTTAGTGAAGCTACACTGTGATCTGTGTTTAGAAGACTTCAGGGGACACTTTTGGTTTATGGTATGAAAATTTCCTCAGGGCAGTAGTTCCTTTAGCCTCCATGGCTCCAAAAAAGCATGGATTCTGATAGAATTTCTAATGCTTTTCTACACTCCCCCCCTCTCCTGATCAGGAGTCTTTTATGGAATTTTTGGTCCAAATGTTCATCAATGGTAACTGGAAACCATCCTGTTCTTTGAGCCTCATGGCAAAGGAGGCAGGCAGGTGGTATTCATGGAGGCAATTGCCGTATATATAATCATGTACACGCCAAGTATTTCAGCACAGATTTGTGGTATAATTAGGTGCCTCAGAGGATATTTGGTCGACTTTTACTCAAGTATATACGGTAGCTACCTATCCATTTTCTCTTCCTAGCCCTAACTTTGCCCACTGTTGCTCCAGACAAATACAGATCATTTCTATCTTGAATGACACTTGCAAGCTTTTAGAAGCCCAGGCATTCTGAAGTAGAAGGCAGAATTAAAGTGCTAAGTTAGGGCAGTTAACTAGACTGTCCCAAGAAACCCAGACGCTGAGCCTTCTAAACAAAGAACCAAATCCCATGAGGTATTCAGTTTTATAGAATCAACCTCGATAGCTATTTAAAAAAAATTGGGGGGGCGGGGAGGCATTACTGCCTTCTGGTGGTCGTGGGAGCTACCCAGCCTTGCTCCTGGAGAGCTGCTGCTGGATTTGAACTGCCAAACCCATGGGCTGTAGTCCTGCACTCAACCACTATGCCACCAGGACTCAGCCCTAAATTTTTTTTTGATCATGATAAATCTTTCTCTCACATAACTTTTGCCAACTCAATTTTTATAGGGTGTACAATTTATTTACAGCAATTATAATAAGGTAACCCTACCCTTCATCAATGTGATTTTCCAGCACTGGAAACCCAAACTCAGAACTCTCTTTCCACCCTCCTTCTGCTCACCTCTAATAACCACTAATACATTTTGGTCTCTATCTATTTACGTTTTCTTGTTTTTCTGTATAAATTTGGTCCTTTCATATAAATAATTGTCTTTTTGCCTTATTTCAATCAGCTTAGATTCTTTCAAAATTCATGCATATTATAACATCTGCCAAGATTTCATTTGTCTTAGCACACCAGCCTGTGTGACCACGAGGTGTCGAAGGGATCAGGTATCAAGCATCAAAGAACTAAATATTATATCATTATAAGTGAGGGGGAGTACAGGTTCGGGACCCAAAGCCCATCTGTAAGTGAAGTGACATCCCCTTACAGAAGGGTCGCCGGGAGGAAACCAGTCAGGCAGGGTACAGTGCAGCCGTAATGAAATATGCATTTTTCCTCTAGTTTTTCTTTTGTTTTTGTTTTTTGGGGCATCACTGCTCTCCGGTGGTGGGAGTAGGAGGCTCAGCCCCACTGCTGGAATTGAACCTCCGTCCCAGTGGGCCGCAGTCCCACGCACAACCACTATGCCACCAGGGCTCAGCCCGCTCTAGTTCTTAAATGCTCCCCCCCCTACTATCATGAGCCCAATTCTACCTAAAAACCCGGCTAGACCAGAGAATGTACACTGGTACAGATAGGAGCTGAAAACATGAGGAATCCAGGACAAATGATCCCTGTCAGGACCAGTGGTGAGAGTGGAGATACTGGGAGGTTGAAGGGAAGGTGGAGTAGAAAGGGGGAACCGATTATAAGGATCTACATATAGCCTCCTGCCTGGGATGCAGACAAAAAGAATGTGGGCAAAGGGAGACATCGGAAAGTGTACAATATGACAAGGTAATAATTTATAAGTTATCAAGGATTTATGAGGGAAGGGGGAGTAGGGAGGGAGGTGGGAAACATGAGGAGCTAATACCAAAGGCTTAAGTAGAAGGACAATGTTTTGAGAATGATGATGGCAACAAATGTACCGATGTGCTTTGCATACAATGGGTGTATGCATGGATTGTGATGAGTTGTAAGAGCCCCCCAGAAATAATTTTAAAAAAGAACAAAAAATTTTCATTTCTCTTACTGATTAAGTGCTATGAATATACCACATTTTGTCATCTAGACATCTGTTGATGGGCATTTAGAACTGCTACCTTTTGACTATTGCAAATAGTGTTGCAGTGAACATTGGTATACAAATCTGCGTCTCTGCTTTCAAGCCTTTTGGGAATATACCTAGAAGTAGAATTTCTGGCTCATTTGGTAGTTCTATTTTGATTCTCTTAAAGGACTACCCTACTGTTTCCCACAACAGGTATACATTTTGAATTCCCACTCCCAATGGATAAGGGTTACAATATCCCTACATCTTTATTAATACTTGTACATTTTAAAAATCCATTTTCTGTGCTCGCTTCAGCAGCACATATACTGAAAAAAAAATCCATTTTCAAACTCAAACCCAAACTCACTGCCATAGAGTCGATTCCATGCCCTAGTGTCCCTGTAGGACAGAGTAGAACTGCCCCTTTGGGGTTCCAAGACT
>PVJH01022913.1:0-35790 GCA_004026705.1 Nesogale talazaci
TGATGCCTGATACCTGATAACTTTGATATCTCGTGATCAGAAAGACTGGTGTGTTTCCCCGTGGGCTTTGTTGATTCTGAGCTAGATGGCAGCTTGTTTATCTTCAAGCCTTTAAGACCTCAGATGCTATATCTTTTGATAGATGGGTACCATCAGCTTTCTTCACCACATTTGCTTATGCACCTGTTTTGTCTTCAGAGATCATGTCAGGAAGAGATCATGGAATGCCAGTTTATTTTATTTTATTTTTTATTTTGGGGGACATCACTGCTCTCCGGTGGTGGGAGTAGGAGGCCTAGCACCACTGCTGGAATTGAACCTCCGTCCCAGTGGGCCGCAGTCCTGCGCACAACCACTATGCCACCGGGGCTGGGCCCGAGGAATGCCAGTTTAATCAAGTTCTTGCGTTGAGGGAGTACTTGACTAAAGGATCAATGTCCATCTGCTACATTAGTACTAAAGCTAAAATTAATGCACATCATCATGGAAAGTATATTGACATATGTACATGCCTATATTTAGACCCCTATAAATACCCTTTTCCTTCTAGTTCTTTCCTCTACTTCCTTTTATTTCTCCTTGTGCCACTGTCATTATCACTCTTCATTTGTGTTTCAGTAATTCCTCTCAATTACATTGCCCTTGATCAAATTCTACCAGGATTCCTAAACCCTCTTTGCCATTTATTTTGAATCACTTGTTCCTTTGTACCTGGGTTTGTTAACACACACTTCCTTTCTCCCACCTCTCCCTCTTCCATGTATCCCTGGAACTGTTGATCCAATTGTTTTCTAGAGTGTTTATCCAACATATCTTATCTAGATAGACTTGCAAAGATAGTAATATGCACAAAAAACAGGCAGAGCAAATCAAAGAAATAAAACAAAACAACAGCAAAAAGAAAAGCCTCTATATTAGCGGTTGTCACCTTGTTAGTTGGGACTCCTTTGCATGTTGAATGACCCGACCCTTTCAGTGGTTGCCTGATTCATAACCATAGAAAAATTACAGTTATGAAGTAGCAACTAAAATAATTTCATGGTTGGGGCGTGGGGGCTCACTACTACATGAGATACTGTATTAAAAGGTCATGACATTGGAATGTTGAGAACCACAACTGTAAATCGTTCAAGCTGTGTCTGTTGAACTTTAAAAGTGTTTTCCAGTGGAGTCTGATGGGGTGCCATACTCTGGCCCCAAAGTCTGTTTGTTATATTCCCTTAGGTCTGTGTTGCTCTGCTCTCCTTGATGTTCTGTTGCACATGTTAGTGTTTTACCTCAGTGTCCTGCGGTCAGATCAAGCAGAGTTCCCACACTGTGTCTCCATCGTTGGCCCCCATAGTGCTAGGGGTCAGTGAGGGTTGTCATTCCTTGTAGTGAGGCTGACCCAGTGGTCCTCTTTGTGTATTGGCTTCTTTGAGCCTGAATAAACGTCCTTAGGGCTTGGTGGACCAGGATGTGCTCCCCTCTCTCTTCCTCTCCCTTCATTTGCTCTGGTGTGCTCTGCTTAGACATATCCTGCTCTCTGAGGTGTAGCATCAGTGCTGCCCTCGGAAGTACATTTTCTGCGGTGTGGGTGTGGGAGGGGGGAGGCTGTCCATGTTGTGATTAGACCCATGTGTTAGTCCGGGTAGAGAAACATATTCATCAACATGCATATGGGATATAAGGGAAAGGTTTATATACAAGAGGAATGGAACATTGAGAAAGCATTCCAACCTAGTCCTGTCCGAAGACATTAATCTGATATATGCCCAAATGTCTGATACCAATCTATAAAGTCTTCCGACTCATGAAGCCACAGGCCAGTGGATGCAGAGTCCCGGCTCTGGCAGGTGTCTTCCATGGCATTCAGGGTCCATCAGCAGTATCTATTGGTGGTGAGAGCATCTCAGCGCTGGCAGGGGTCTTTCTGTGGCTTCTCCAGCCCCAGAGGTCTGGTTCCATCAGAGCAAGCCCACATGGCTTCTCCAGCTCTTCCATTCTCTAGGAATCAGGATTGTTCAGCACCCTGTCATCTCATCTTGTCAGTAGTTTATCTCTCAGAGACTCTGCCCAGTCTCCATTCTCCAATTGGGAAATACTGTGAGATTTCCCAGAATTCTCTGGAGAAAGCCATGCCCACACAGAGGTCACATTGACAATCTCCAGATTAACAGGCTAGATTCCACCCCTAGACTCCCAATCATGAAATTGACATCAAGTACATGACTGCCATCTGAGGTCTCTCTATTGCCTCCCTGCTTCATGCCAGTATGTTGCATTCCCCTCTTGGAGCACCCGGTTAAAGTCTGGTTTCTCATTCCCTGTGAATATATAGATAATACCCTCCCCTTGGGTCGATTAGTGCCCTGTTCTCCTACTACCCATGCCTTTTTTCCTTTTACTCCCCTCCTTTTATTTGGTTGCCATATGTGGACCTCACCCCAGAAATATTTGTTTATAGTTTTTTTTCCCTTATGTATTTTTTGCATGATATAAAAATCTTGATTTAAAATTATGCTCAAACAATTATGATGATGATTATTGATACCGTTGTAAAAATTTTATTTGTTCTGATTTTAAATCTATACTCATGGATATAGTCTTGGATATTCATTAGTAAGGTCTTCACATTCTATTCACTTTCATCAAGAAATATCTCCTTATCACATGTTATTAATTTGATTTTATTCCATCCTGATACCATGTTCTCTAGGTAATAGAGAACAAAAGGAAACAATAGGGTTAGGAGAGATCCACAAATGTTTCATCTGTAATCCCTATGCCCAAAGCCCTAGTTGGTGAACCACCTTTCTCCAATATAGGTTCTCCCCAGAAACCCCAACCAATCCCAAAATGTGTGTGTGTGTGTGTGGGGGGGGGAATGGGATCAGCCTCAGGAATACCTTCCCACATTTTACTAGGTAAGGGGTGCGATAGGGAGGTGGGGGTAGAAAGACACTTGCACCTCAGGCAGTCTGCTCTGTGCGTCAAAGTCATCCCAATCTAGTCATTTCGAGACACCTGCCTAGGTATGCCACTTACACAGTGCTCATCCTGATGGGGCTTCTCTGGCACCACGGCCCTCCACAGTAAGTGGGACATGGCTATGACCTCACTTCCAGCTAGGACACTCACTTCTGCCCCATCCCAGTGTGGCCAGAATAGGAGCAGCATAGTAATGGGTATGATCCAGCAACACATAAGTGAAAAATCTGTCAGGACATGAGACTTCATGAAGCATAGACATTCAGGAAAATACTATCTTACTTGATGTGTAAGAGATTACTATAACATCAAAAATGGCAGTTCCTGGGCTGAGCCCCGGTGGCGTAAGTGGTTGAGTGTGGGACTGCGGCCCGAGGGCTTGGCGGTTCAAATCCACTGGTGGCTCTCAGGAGCAGCACTGGGTAGCACCGACGACCACCAGAGGCAGTGAGGTCCACAAATATATATATATAATATATATAAAACCCAGATTACTCTCCCGATAAATGGTATAGGTTATTATCAAATGTATGATCAGTCAACTACTTCATAGATAGCACTGCTTGAGCAAAAGGTTTCATGTGACACTGGATATCCACATCACAAAATGTAGATACTCAGATTCTTTGATTCTCACATTCTCAGATTCTGGGTCAGTATATCATTCTCTTTCAAAAGTAGTCTCAAAGATGTCCTCAAGGTCACATAAATCAACTAACAATATACTTCTTCAGTGTCAACCTACTTTTACTATTAGACAAAACAAACTGAATATGTTCTTTATCTCTTGGATACTCAAGTACAATTTAAGTTCCATGTCTGAGACTGAGAAAATAAACCACTACATTCCCTGTCTAGTTTTGGATTATTGTTTATAAGAACACTACCTGCTATGGTAAAGATGAAACATTATGTCTTATAAAAAAAAAAAGTTCTAAGGAGATTTTACTCTGTTCTTTCTGGTTCTGTGAGTCTGAATTCACATAATAGCTCTAACTTCACTGTTCTTCTTTTAAATGCATTTTCTTATTCCATGTAAGTAATACCTTAGAGTGTTTGTGTATTTGGAAACTGTAGGCAAACACAAGAGATACATATCTTCAACCATGGTGCTGATAGAGGGGCAGCAAACGAGGAACACTTTGTAGACTGACAAAGGCTGAAACACGAACTGGAATAGAAGAGCAACGATGAGGCTGGTTTAGGGCAGGCCAGTGTTTCTCTGGGTGGTCCAGAGACTCACTGTGATTTGGGACTCACTGAATGACACCAAACAACAGCAACCTCCATGTACACTGACAATAAGCACCACAAGTGCTGAAATGTTAGAGTGTTTTGTAAAAAAAAAAATCAGTAAAGTATTAATCATTCCAGAATCACTGTTAAAAACATATAACTATGGTGTGTATATGTATGTGTGTGTATGTATATATATAGTGTATATATATATGGAAGATGAATCAATATTCAAGGGAAAACTGAACAACTAGATTTTATATGAGAAACTTTATTTTAATGCATGAGAAACTTTAAAAAGATTTTTTGACTACAGAGAATATAGGGTTAAATTATTTATAAAAGACACTCTACAACAGCATATAATATAGGGGTGTTTTATATTACAAAGTAACAACTGTGATGATTACATAACACTAATTGCTTTAGGACAGTGTTTAGCTTCACACTTGGGGAAATGGAATGCATTGAGTTTGAGAGCACCTACCCCTACTTTGATTTTATATTTCAACTTGACTGGATTTATTACCAGAGATGCAAGGATGTTTCAACATATGTAAAAAATTACTCATGCAACCAATCACATAAACAGGGCAAAGCATAAGATCCATGTGATCATATTAATAGATGCAGAAAAAGTATTTGACCATATCCAACTCTCATTCCTGACAAAACACTCAATAGCATAAAAACAGAAGCGAGAGATCTTCATACACTAAAGGTATTAAAGGAAACACAGTCAGTGAAGGGCAATTAGATGACCAACTTGCTGAAAATAAGACAATTATACACATAGAAAAGATTTCATGAAAAGAGTAATAGAGAACCCACAGATTGGGGAAAATAAATCTTTATCATTGAGAAGAGAGGGAAAACTGGACGAGAAGAAGAGAAGGGAAGGGGGGGAGAGTGAGAGAGGAACATACGGGGAGGAAATGACAGGTGAACAACTATGGCATTTTCAGGAATGCCCCAGCTAGATGCTTCCCTGAGCATGCATCAGAGAAAAGGAGCCTTGAGTCTGGGTGGGGTCTCACAGGAGCAGAGCCTGAATACGTGTCTGAGGATGATGCGGCTTGAATCTACAAGGCTCAGGCCTCTTCTTCCACCAGGGTGGATGGGACGATAAGTTGCCAGGGGACAGACCTACTCAAATGGAGCAGATGGCACCAGATTCTGTCAGTGGGTGTCTCTGTGGTCCTAGCAACTGGAGTGTCTCGGGAAATTCCCCGTTGGGAAGCCTGCCTCCCAAACACCACTTTTAAGTCAGTCTGTCTTTCTGCCTGGGCTTATCTGTTGCTGTGATTCAAATGCAAATGAGTCTCAAATGCCAGCGGGGCCACCCAGAGAGGGCAGGCTTCAGCAGAGCTTCCAGTCCTGGTTGCTGAGCCTCATCTGCAGGCCCCTCCCCTTCCGACAGACCCCACCCCCACCCAGTACCCAGGACATGCAATTTCCTGTGGACTTACAGCCTCTGACTGAGAAGCCTCGGAGTGAGAGTCCCTCCAGCATTGGTGAGTCAATTTCTATGTTGATCCCAAGCGAGGAGTCCCTTTCAGGCGGGGTGTCCCCAACTTCGTTCAGGTCCCTGTGGACGTTCCATTTATGTTCCTGGATACCTGGATCCACTGGGGCGTTTCTAATTAAATCCGTTCGGAGCTGATTACAGGTTGCTCCGCCTTGGATCCTGGAAGATTCTGGCCCCCTATTTTGTTCAGATCCCCTCATGCACTCTCACCCCTCTCTCCAGAAAGCCCCGATTTGCGGATGGGTTCTTGTCTGGTCCGATCCTTCCTTGTCAGGCCTTGGGCATGAGAGCACTGGGACAGCTTAGTGGCCTTTTCTGAAAGGAGAGGCAGCCTTGCAGTCATCAGGGCCTCCCACTGAGTAGTAAGGTCTGTATTAGAGCTTAATTTCTCAACACCTTTCCATCCGGCCTTGGCACAGGAGACTCCATTTTAGGTTCAGTGCTGACATTTCACTATCTCTTCTGAGGCTCAGACTGCGGTTTTCTGGGTTTTCTGGAATTTGAAGGACACGGGCTTATTTCTAAAAATGCGCACACCCCACCCTGCTGTAACTCTGCTGTAAAGCTTAAAGACTGTCTCCCCTGCGAAATTCAGCTGTGCACGTATTTTTCACCAGAAGTTTCCCTCCTGAAAAATTTAAAAATGCAACTGTTCCTGCCAAGCCCACCAGAAGGGTATAAAAACCCTTCCTTTTGTCCCCTTGGTGCGGCTTCCTCAGCTCACACTCCTTTGAGTTGCTGAAGTTGCCCACAAGCCCTCCAATAAAGCCTGCCCTAACCTCTGAAATGGCCTCTGACTTTACTTTGCGACCAAACACTTTCTTTGTCAAGCACTAGGTCTCACAAATAGCCCCAGATCCTCCTACAGATGAAATCCTCTCTTGGATGGCAGAGTCCTCCACATAGAGTAAGTCCCCACTGAATGCTTACAGACCATTAACCATGGTTGTAGCAATAATCTGGCCCTCAGGCAGAGGGTTTTGCAATACACATTACTTTCATTCTTTCTAGGCAGCTCCAGGGAGGGACAGTCTTTCTGACAGGCTTCCCTACCTGTGTGTCATTGATGGAGGTCACTAAACTGGAAACAGAACTAGGGGTGTTCTAGACAGGAGCCTTGTGCTATCTGTCTTGCCCTGAGTCAGCATTGGTCAGGAGGCCCTTGACCCATCTTGTATTCCCTCTAGCTAAGAATGGAAGTGTCTGTCGTTGTGATGTATTGATTGACCACCAGTCATGCTTTTGAGAGTTTCCTTTGCCCTGCCCCTCCCCCACACCCTCTTTATCTTATATCTTAATTGTGAAACTGGGAAGCCATTTCTACCTCCTGGATGGTGGCTTCCCTCATCCAGATGTGTTTGTTTGGGATTGTCTTTTGTCTCTACAGATTTAACAAGTGTCCTTTTAAATCTATATTTAAAATAGGTTTCCTTTTTACTCTAAAATAGATCTCGATCCTGTGCCTTTCCTGAATACTGCCATTGGAAACTAGTTTGTGTTTTGCTTTAGATGGCAAAGGAGACTCCAATTGCAAATGTAATTTTTTTTGTGGCATCACTGCCCTGGTTGGAGTAGGAAGCCCAGCTTTGCTCTCGGAGAGTTGCTGCTAGATTTGAACCGCCAACCCTGAGAGCCGCAGTCCTGCACACAACCACTAGACCACCTGGACTTAGCCTTTCAAATGCACTTTTAAGGAGAACCTTTATTAAGTCTTAAAAGAGACAGAGTCTACAAAGATGCAGACACATCACCCAGGTGAAGGAGATCATTAGTGCAGTTCAAGGAAACATTCAAGTCATGAATCTAATTAAATAATATTGCAACAATGGAAACTGCCACCAGGTCATGACTGGTGGAACATCAATGCAGCCTTGTTATGAGTGGGACTACAGAAGCAGGGACAGGTCCAAAATTGAGACACCTTCACTATCAGAACATTTGACAAGGTTGCTCCATGGCTATCTCACCACGGGAGTCGGGGCTCAAGTGAGAAGGTATCACTGTGACTGCAGGACCCTTTGGGGTGAATAGCAAATGGTGGACAGTGTCCACTCTCTAATGTCCTCTGCCCCGGGACAAATTTAATCTATATCCTTGATCATTCATCAGAAATCGGGGTGCTGGGACTTTGATCTCTAATACAACTCCTGAGATTTGTCTCAGTCTCTGCTGATGCCTTGTGAAGAGCCCCACTTGGGGATGTTTTCCCAAATAAACTTCACCTCAGAGCTGGTTTTTTTTTTCTCTATTTTTTTGGGTGTGGTGGTGGCATCGCCAGAGCTGAGTTTTATCATTGATTCTATTCCCTTTGACACCATGCTCTTCCATCCCTTGCCCACCCCACCCCATATCATCCCTTATGGCTCTTGAGCCTTGCTGATCCAGATTTAATGTCCACTTAATTTTTTAATAGGGAATTTTGGTTCCCTTTTATTTCCATCTATATGGCTTTCAGAATCCAACAATTATTTGATTATTTTCAGGTCCTTTTTATGTATTAACTGGAAAATGAATCGCTTTTCATCGCCTGTAAAGAGTTTCAGTTTTGCAACCCCAAGGCAGATCTGCTCTGTGATATAGGATAATTTTGAGTTAGAACTGACTCAATAGCCGTGAGTTTTGGTTTTGCGCATTAATTTAGTAGTGACACATGCCTTCAAGAGCAGCATTTTTGGGATTTTTTTGGCATCACTGCCCTCTGGTGTTGGAAGTAGGAGGCCCAGCCTTTGATCCTGTGGAGCTGCAGTCCCACGCACAACCACTATGCCACCGGGGCTCAGCCCCAAGATCAGCATTTTTTTGATTTCAGTTAGTTTATTTTCACAGAGATTTTAAATTGGTCATTTTATCAGTTATTCTAGTGATTATATCAAACATTTCTTGAGAGCCAATTCTAAGTACATAAATTATTTTTATCATTTTGATTTCCTTATTTCAATTTGTTTGAATTGATTATTTAAGAACTGTTTCCTACTAATAGTTTCTAGTTTAAAAAAATTGTGTCAAAACTATTCCTTATACAAGACAGGACCCAGATATATAATTCTTATGTATAGTAACAAATCATCTTTGTCTGGTCTTGGCCCAAGAGACTCCATTTTTAGGCGCAGAGCCTCCATTTTACCTCTCAAGAGCTCACTCCTGCTAAACCCTCCCTGTGACTAATTGCACATTCCTGAAACCCTTTATATGAAATCAAGGTGCTTGCCTGTTTCTAAAAGACATGCATTCCCATCCTCCTGTGACTTTTAGATAGGTTTAACCACCATCTCCCTTAAGAAACCCAGCTGTGTGCGTGCGCACCTCCCTTGGTTTGAAGATCAACACCTGTGGCCTGGTCAAGGGGGTATAAAAACTTTTCCTTTTGCTCCCTTGGAGCAGCTTCATCAGCTCAATACCCCAGGTTGCTGAACCCACCCGCAAGCTTCCCGAATAAAGCCTGCCTTAAAATTTCCAATTAGGTCTCTGGTTCTGTTTTGCGTTCAAATAAAAACTTTAGGGCTGAGCCCCGGTGGCGTAGTGGTTGTACACAGGACTGCGGCCCACTGGGATGGAGGTTCAATTCCAGCAGTGGGGCTGGGCCTCCTACTCCCACCACCGGAGAGCAGTGATGCCAAAAAAAAAACAACAACTTTATAATCTTATTTAAAATAATCTACTGTTTACTGTATATCCCACTGCATGGTTATATTTGAATATTGTAATCTTTTATCCAGGTGTTCTTGAGAAGAGGCTTGTTATATCCACTCCTTTGTTGTTCTCAGACGCATTCCAGTGGATTCTGTTCGTGATACCATGACACCTTAAACTCTGCCATAAGTTCTCTGGGCTATAATCATTATGTGACCAGATTGCCACATCGTGGGACACACTGTTTTCATTTCTTGTAGCTGCCAATCATTTAACCATTGTAGCAGCAGGCCTTCTTCACTGACTAATTTCAACATGCCAAATTCTAGTAGACTATATGTTTTTCATGATGAGTCTAAATGAGATTTTTTTTTATGTTTCTGATTTAGTCATATTCTTAACATGGTATCGATTAAGTGCATAGATATGAATATACTATCATGTTTAATTTCCTCTGGTTAGCTGTCATGGAGTTATTTTTCTATGAAATTTTACAGCAAATTTATAAACTTTGTACAGTTGTCCCTTAGGATATTCATTTTTCCGCATTCATTTTTGTTCCCTTTTGATAAATTGTTTTGTTAATATAGTTGAATTTTTCAGTCTATCCTCTATGTTTTCATCTTTGTTTTTCTCACTGCCCTGATGTTATTTCCTTATAAATTCTAAAAGTATTCTCGTTTTACATGATCACAATTATGCTTATCTACTTGGAATTGACTTTTTCATAGGTCCAGACCATCCTGACTAAATAATATGTGGATATACAGCAATCATATTGCCTGTCGCTTTTTTCCATATGGTAACTGTATATAAATTCAGAGTAAAATTTTCAAGGACTGGCTTAAGCTGTTTGCCATGTCTTCCAAAGTACTTCTGCGTTGCCTTGAACCTCCAATCTTTTGTTCAATAAGCTGAACACTCACTTCTTCCCACTACCCAGGGACTCTACTTAGGGACCTACCTCTTAAAGTGTGAGAGCTTTTCTGTCAGTCCTGAATTGCCTGATGTGCCATGAAAACATTTCCCTTTTAAATTGGTGGGCCTTTTATAGGTCATCTTATCAGTTTCTCTTGTCTTTTATGTGGTCCCATAATGATCTTTTTCCCCTCTCTTTTATGTGTTCCTATAATGATCCTTTATTGTCTCATATGTGGAATACATGAACAAAGGAGCTGTTTTGTCACAGGGGGGTAAACATTGGGCTGTTGACTGAGAGATCTGCAGTTTAAACTCACCAAAAATGTGCTGGAGAAAGATGAGTCTACCCACTCCAGTAAAGATGTACAGGCCAGATGTGCTCGACCCACTGGATGGATGTGTGGATTGTGATGAGAGATGCAGAAGCCCCTAATAAAAATGATTTTAGAGGGGCTGTGCCCTGATGGCCTAGTGATTAAGTGCAGGACTGCGGCCCACTGGCTTGCCGGTTCAAATCCAGCAGCAGCAAGGCTGGGTAGCTCCCACAACCACAAGAAGGCAGTGTTGCCCCCCACACCCCCCAAATGGTTTTCGAAATAAATAAAATAAAATAATGATGTACAGAGCAGAGCTGCTCTGATAGCTCGGCTATGGGTTTGAACTAGATGTGATGGCAGTAAATTGAGTGTGGACAAGACCAGACCTTATTCTTTACCATTTATTGGCTATTAGAGGATAAATGCAATTAGATGCACATAAATTATTATTTTGTCCTATCCTACACTGTCCACCATCGCCCTTCATAGATCCTTGTAATCAGTTTCTCCTTTCTACCGCACCCTCCAGGTGTGGTATTGGCCACTCTGAAAATTGGTCCTGAAGGTATCATTTGTCTTGGGTTTCCTGTGGTTCTGGTTCCTATCTTTACTAGTAATCATCCTCTGGTCTAGCTGGATTTGTAAGGTAGAAATAGTGGGATGGGGTGGAGAATAGGAAGCATTTAAAAACTAGAAACGATGCATGTTTCATCCTTGTTACACTGTACTCCCTGCTACCCTTTTTGAAGGGGATGTCCTGCTATCTACAGATGGATTTTGAATCTTAAATTTGTACTCCCCCTGCTTTATAATGATGTAATTTTTAGTTCTTTGACTGATACCTGATCACTTCGACACCTCATGGTCACACAGGCTGTTGTGCTTCTTCCATGGGGCCTCGTTGCTTCTGAGCTAGCTTGTTTACCTTCAAGTCTTTGAGACCCCAGATGCTATATCTTTGGATAGCTGGGAATTATCAGCTTTCTTCACTATTTTTGCCTATGCACCCATTTGTCTTCAGCATAGATACTCATTGTTGTGAGGTGCAAAATTAATTTGTTGTGATAGTTTTGGAAAAAATGATATATTTGTGGAGGACAGTAGTTTTGGAACATGCTACCTTTTTATTGACTTCAGTCTTTTTGCATTTATTTCTTCACTGATATCTCAAGCACATGTTTATAATATGATTTATCCTTATTAATGTTTATTTGTTAAAAATATATTTATTTGTTCAACCAGGTGTTTGAATATCCTTAAACATATCAAGGACACTCGCTCCTGATACCTTGTAGTCTTGTTTTGTCGCCTGGAACAAACACTTTCTGGTTATCCCTTAATTCTATCACCTCCTTCAAATAACTGTTTTTAAGGAATTCATTTAATTAGACTACTAAGGGCAGGGGAAGAAAAGCATCAGTAAACAATAGGGCCCCATAGGCAGGTACAGAGAATGATTTCAGAGTAGAATGCAGCAGAGGGAGTACATGTTTACATCCCCTTTGTTTTGAGAACACATGTTTGCTCTGATTCCTTAGACACTTAATTAGAATCCTTAAAAAGAATAACTTTGTTGCTAACTGCCATCTAGTTGTCCTCAATTTCTAGCAGCTCAATGCACCCATGGTGATGTAGTGGGTTGCTAATCATAAGTGCAGCAATTAGAATTCATTCACTGCTCCACAATAGAAAGATGAGGCTTTCTACTTTCTTAAAAAGTTGCCATTTCAGAGAAACAGGCTGCTCTGTGGGGATGCTAGGAGTCAGAATGGACTTAATGGCAGTGAATTAAAAAAAAAAAAGTACAACAGAATAAAGCCATGCCCTGTGACCTCATGAGTTCCATGTGGTCAGCTTTTTTCCTGGGGACTAAACAGGTGATTTGGGCTCTTCATATATTGGGCTTAAGTCTAAAGCCATAATTTGGATTTCTTTTAATTGTTCTGTTAAATTTCTTATTAGTGTTTCTTCATGCTCAATTTCTTTTATTTCTATTTAAATCATTCTTTTGGGAGCTCATGCAGCTCTTATCACGATACATGCATGCATCCATTTTGTTAAACAGATTTGTACATTTGTTGCCATCATCATCTTCAAAACATTCTCTACTTGAGGCCTTTGTATCAGTTCCTCATTTGTTCCTCTCCCTCCCATAACCTTTGGTAATTTATAAATTATAATTTTCCATGTGTTACACTGAGTAATGTCTCCCTTCGTCCACCTTTCTGTTGTCCATCCCCCTGGGAGAGGGGGTTATATACAGATCTTTGTGGTCGGTTCACCCAGTCTCCCACCACCTTTCCCTTACTGTCCTGGTATTGCTAGTCTCATTATTGGTCCTGAGGGGTTTATTTGTCCTGGTTCCACTGTGTTTCAAAATCTTCTCTGTAGCCATGTGTATGTTTTGGTCTAGCTGGATCTGTAAGGTAGAATTGGGGTCATGGTAGTGGATTGGGGGGGGGGGGGGGGGAAGCATTAAAAGCTAGAGGAAACTTGTATGTTTCATCGGTTATATACTGCACCCTGATTGACTCATCTCTTTGTTGCGACACTTCTGTAAGGGGATGTGCAATGGTCTACAGTTGGGCGTTGGATCTCCACTGTGCGCTTGCCCACATTCACATTGCTATGATTTTTTTGTTCTGAGTCTTTGATTGCTGATTCCTGGTTCCCATGGAACCTCATTATCCCACAACTGGTATATTTCTTTCATGTGGGCTTTTGCTGCTTCTCAACTATTTGGCCACTAGTGTGTCAATTTATTTTTCCAGTGTGGGATTTTCCATGTATACTTACTGCTAATGAGGTCTTCTTTTAATAACGATCATGGAGCTTCCCTTTCCTGGCCCTGAAGAACTGGGTTCTCTTTCACTCTGTCTGTCTGTTCGTTGGGGGTTGTTGAGGTCTTTGAGCATCTGAAATCTACATGAGCATTTGCAGGCTCATCACTGAGCACCCCCAAATTGTCAGAATTTCCCGCTCAATCCAGGGCTCTCTGTCTCGTGTGTCCTAAAGTGACCATTTTGTCGCCTACCCTAGCTCACTAAATGTGAATATGCTTGTGCTGCTGGTTAGGATCCAGCTCTGTTGTTTTTCTCACAGAAGTTATTATTATTTGACATTCTTTTTTGTTCTTGTGAGTTGCTGTGGAGTCTTTTTCACCTCATACTCACCTCGTGCTCAGGGTAGAATTTCACTGGATTTGGAATGGCATGACCTATCAGAACAGATGGATCTTGTTTTGTTTTGATTTGTTTAATGCTGTGTCTTGTTTTGCCTGGGTGTAAATCGTACCTAAATGCATTTAATAAATAAAAGAGTCACATATATGGACCTGAGGGTAAGCAGTATTGCTGGAGATGCATTGTTTTTCCAGAGAAATGACTTTGGGGTATCTGAATAGGTAGTTTTCTTCGGTTCCTGTTCGTTCTATACAGAAGATCTCTAGATCTTCTCTGTCAGTGATGACTGATAGAATAACAAACTACTGGCATATGAATAGAATAACAAACTACTGGCATATGAATAGGACTGAACTTGCCAGGCATTTAGTTGTAGATGTGTGAACCTGCATGCTGACTTGGTTCAACAACTTACCACTTAAGCAGTACTGATCTTGGACTTCATTGTTGCTGACTCTCTTCAGCTGTGTCCTATGGGAAACAACCTCTGCTTCAAAGAGGCAAGAAGACTAAATGAACTAATGTGGCAAAATATTTTTGGAAATTGCTTCAAAATTATAGTTGCTGAATAAATGCAATGTTTTATCATGAACACATTGTATGAAAGAAATCCTAGTGGTCCATTGGCTTAGTTGATTGGTTGCAGACCATACCCTCTGTAGTTGAAGCATAGCAGCCATATCAAGGGAGGACAATGGGGTTGCTTATGCCCATAAAACTTTAATTCTTAGAAACACTAATGAACTGTTTCACTCAATGTTATGTGATCAAAATGAGTTAGAATTGCGTTGACAACACTATATTTTTTTCATCATAAAGGAATGCACTTTAGGCTTGTGAAGACTTTGAAACATGTCACAAACATAAAGTGATTGAAAAGCAGGTGTATATTATAAATTCACTACAGAAATTTTCATAATTCTCCCAAATAATCATCTCTTTCAAGAAGTTATGTGTCAAGTCTTGGTCAGGTAGAAATTTCTAAAAGGATATCATAAATCCATGGTTTTAGGTTGCTACTTTTTTAGTTCATACCAGTAGCTGCCAAGTAGATAAGGAGGGGCTACAGGGAAAAAGACTTATTTTGCAGTGTTTCCCTTATTTTGCTTTCTTCCTGTGCTTCATGTTCTGATAAATGATTTGTTTGGTCCTGTGCAAGGAGTTGAATTTCTGTCCTCCCTCCAAAGGAAAAGAGATATGAATGTGGAATTGAAGTTTTTATTTTTGATCATTTGTCTGATTTATGTTATGTATTCTGCCTGTTCCCTATTCTAAAGAGTGGAGTAAGATTGCAGTTGGTCCCAGACAAACTATATACAAAGATAAGCTCATTATGCTTGGAGAATGCAGTCATTGGGATAGCTGTAATTAGTTAGGAAGTGAGTCTAGTGAGTCAAGGAATGAGGCTGGTCACTAAACTCTGATGGAAAGCCTTAGAATAAGATTCTGTGTCTAATCCCCATGTTTCCCAGAACTGTCATCTTCCCTCCTTTCACCTATATGAGTGCATGGTACCTTGCTGAACCAGAATGTGTGGGTTGATTTCGGACACTCACTGTTGAAGAAGTGACTGTGGATGTCTAGGAAGAATTGGCATTGTTGGATCTTTCTTCGAGGAAACTATATAGACATGTGCTGATGGAAACTTTTAGAACCCTGGCCTCAATAGGTATGAATATTTTAATTTAAATGTGTATTTGTGTGTGTGTGTGTGTATATATATGTTGTACTCATTGATGATACTGCACTATGTGGGCTGAATAATGGAAATACTTTGTTATATAAACACATGTAGTAATTTCCTCTAAGGAGCATGCATGTCCTGGTTCTGCTATAAATATAAAGCTCTTAGTATCATACTAACTGCTTATATCAGGTGTGACTGTGAGTCTGCTCAGTTTCCTTATGTGTGATAAATATCAGTGCTGACCTTTTGTGCAGAGAGAACATGTATGCATTGAGTTGTGTAAGCGCTCTGTGTTTTTTACAAGATTGAGATGACATTTTTATTACATATATATTTAAACCCACCCGAATCCACAGAGCTAGAGGAACAAGGCATTGGATCACAGTCAGGGAAGCACTGACTATCTTTTCAGACTGTCTTACACTGTTCCTTTCTTCAAGAGCAGCCTCTCAGACACACCTGATCCCCTCACAGGACACCTGCTTACTTGGAAACTGCCCTAAACTGGGTTGTCTAGAAAAATGAAACTACAGAGAGTGATATGGCATAAGAGCTTTATATGAAGACATAAGCTATTATCAAGACAACAGCACAGCCCAACTGAAGCCTATGGGTCCAATGCTAGCTGGAGCATCCATTACTCAGTGTGTCAAGTCCACAAACTTGTATTTTTTTGGAGAGCTCCAATCCTTCAGTTGTTCAGCTTAATATATGTGTGTATCATATATATATATATACACACACACACATATGCAATCACTCAAATATTATACATTCACAGGCATTTCTTGTTTTAGTTCATTAGTTCATCAATATATGAGGAGCTTCAGCACTACAAAAAGCTATAGGACTCTAAATTCATGATGGTTATCACAAAATGAATGGAAAGTAGTTCCCTGTTTCAGAGTTCTAATCTGAATAATTTGCAGTTCCTTTTCTGTTAACATAAGTGCTATAATTTTGATCATGCTGCGTTTTCTTTAATCTTTAAAAGACTTGTTTTATTCAGCATGGCAACTCTATTGCCATTGTGGGCCCTTCTCTACAGTATGGGGTTTGTATATGGCTGGATTATTAGACTGTCCTTGTCTTCTAGTAAGTCCACATACATCTTCACCTTTTGAAAGGTAACAACTGTTAAGGAGCATCCATAAAGCTGAAGATTAGTTCTTGTATCATTGCTGTAGGACAGTAAAATTTCCCTTATTACAAATGTTAAATTCACAGCTATCAAAAATAGGCATAGAATTATAATAAAAATTCAGCACTTCTGTAACTCAGCCACTTTTCTAGGGCTTGTTTACAACCTATGTGAGATCACTCCCTTCAGACCTGCAGTTGACCCTTTCTTTTCAGGTCATTGGTTTCTTTTGGGGGGTGGGCATCACTGCCCTCTGGTGGTCGTGGGAGCTACCCAGCTTGCTCTTGGAGAGCTGCTGCTGGATTTGAACCCCCAAGCCTGTGGGCCACAGTCCCGCACTCAACCACTACACCACTGGGGTTCAGTGCCCAGGTCATCGATTTCTCTTCAAAGAAAACTGGTTCTAACCGAAGTGAAGATCTCTGAAGGCAAATAGTTCACACACAAGACTATTTTAACTTCTTTTGGAAGCCCAATAATTGAGTTCATAGATCTCAGGGCTTTGGAACATAATGATACCATTAGAGATATTTTCTTAAGGAAGCTATGAAGCTGAGAATTCAGAAACTGCAACATGAATCCCACCTTGGCAACACATCTCTATCTGCCGCAGAGCCTGGTTCTTGTGCCCACTTGATCTTAAGCACCCCCTGTAGCCCATTCCTTAAGGTGAGGTTTGTACCTGGGTTCACACTGACTTCCTTCACTGCCTCACACAGTAATGACTGGCCCTGCCCCACATTCCAGGTATGGATTTACAGATAGAGTTGAGCCTTGGAACCTTCTCTGTAGATGGCCAGTTGGCTCTTCATGGAGTCTGAGTATTCCTAGCACAAGCTTCAGGTTATATAAGGCAATCCACTGTAAGCCTTGTCCTGGAGCCTGGCACACCCAGGACATCAGTGTTACTGAACGGGATGCAGAGACTTCACAGGATTATTTCAGAGACCTCCAAGACTGCCCCAAGTCTTCCCCCGGCTGTTCCAGACTCATGTGTACACACTTATTTGATGTTAAATGGAATCCATAGTCTCTTACACTCATTTAGCTTCCCCATTCTTTCTGCTTAGGTGAAGTTCTTGTCTGCTACCTCTTGAGTGTTTCCTGTGTATATGTGTGATCAAAGGTGTTCTATTGCTGCCCAGTGTTCCCTATGCACACCTCACACCAGCAACCTGCCCTGATCAACCTTGGGTCTATTCTATCATCATGTGGACTAACCCAAGAATGGCTATTCCAATAAGCAAGGTACCTGGAGGATAAATTATATTAATTTATTGATAGTGACAGATAATTACCATTTGATCTGTCTCTAGTCTCCCTTCTTGATTTACCAGATGAGCCTGGAGACAGATAATTTGAGGTGTTGACAGTGTGGCCAATGTGGATCTCAGATCAGGCTATGCTGTGTGGAGAGGTAGTGGATCATACTTGATTGAATGTTTCGTGCTTCCTGGAAGGAAAAAGACCCTGTAACCTAGGCCAATAGAGATGTAAGACAGGCTGAGGAAGTAACTCTGCATTCTCTGGAAGCCTCTAGGGTTGAGTTGGAAGGTATCCAGTGCTATACCCTCATCCTGATGATGAAACATTCATGAATGACGCCTTAGTTGCTGATTAGGTCACACCAAGGTAACCCTTTCATGCCAGAGTTCATTGAGGTATCCATGTGCCCAGGGTGCCTGGTCAGCATTTCACAGGCTGGTCAGAGAGGGGTTGGCCTGCTGTTGTTATCATGTGTACCTCTTTGAAGACTTTTCCATCAGTGGAGAAGCCCAGTGCACTCTGACAGGAAGTTCCTGGCACCGGACACACAGGGTGTCCACAGGATTGACATGTTTCCAGTTTCAGGGTGAAAAATACAATTCCACTGGAAGTATGTGTTGTGAGGTTAAGTGTTTGGTCCACACCAATCTAAAGGATGCACAGAGCCAAATATTTTAGGCTATCAGCTCACACTAATAGAGTGATAGAGGGGGTATACAAAATCATTCTCTGAGCCACTTCCCTAAGTCTGAGTAAAAGACCAATGTTAGTTTTGAAAAATGAATACATTGGTTCCAGTAAATGTACCTTTAGTTTTCTTCCTTCTGTGTCTTTTAAGATATGAGCGAGCCCTGGGAATAATTAATATGCCTTATTTAACATGGGTTTCACCACAACTTTGCACAGAAACGCATTGAAATTGGGATTTATAAATTAGCAAGAAGTATAAATGAACCCTTGGTCACCTTACTTACTGGGTACCATATCCCTGTGTATGTCAAAAAACAGAAAAGACTCCTTGAGCCCTGGGCACATTGGAGGAAAGATCCACACAAGGCCCCTGATATGGACATGACATTGTTTATCATATGAAACTTTTATAACCTTCTTTATTTTGCCAGCTGCCATCAATCAGATGCAAATGACTTAAAAGTTTACTGAGCATATCCTAGTTTTCCCTGTCTACCTACCTTAGTTCCATTCATTTAGGTAAAGTCTGAGGTAGAAGACAGCCCCACGTGTATAATTAGCTGTGAGTTTCTTGATGGGTTATATTTGGATTCAGCGTAGGGTTGTAGAGTGCTGGAGTCAGAGTCTGTACCTGAGATTGGGATCTTCATCCTGGGATTAATGTTCCTGGTTCAAGAACAAGTGTTGATGGATAGAAATAGAATATAAGTGTCAAGAATTAAGAGTCAGATGTTGGTGGACAGATTAAAGGACTTTATGCATAGAATGTGTTGTGCCTACCAGCTTATGTTTGAAGTTGCTTAGGGGCTTATGTATTATGGTATACAGGTGTAGTGCTTTGGTTTAAACAGTATAACTTTTGAAGTTGGTTTCGGAATGTTGAGATATTGGGACATGAAATTAAGATTAAGGTTATACAATATATAGATAGGCCCAGGGAGGGGAGGAGGCAGTCAAGGTGCAGAGTAGCTATATTGAAACACATAATAATCCTCTAGTTCTTGAATACTTCCTCCCCCTCCACTATCATGGTCCTAGTTCTACCTAACACATCCAGCTGGACTGGAGGATGCACACTGGTACAGATAGGAACTGGAAACACAGGGAATTCAGGCCAGAAGGACCCTTTAGTATCAGTGATAAGAGGGGCAGTAATGGGAAGGGGAGGTAAGGTGGAGGAGAAAAGGACAACAGATGGAAAGGATGTACATATGACCTCCTCCCTGGGGTACGGACAGCAGAGCAGAGAAGTGGGTGAAATGAGGCGTCACATGGTGTATGATGTGACAAAATAATAATAATAATAATTTATAAATTAGTGGGGGCTATGGGGGAGGGGGCAGGGGGAGGAAAGGGGAAAATGATGAACCAGGGGCTCAAATGTAAAGCAAGTGTTTTGAGAACACTAAGGGAAACAAATGTACAAAAGTGCTTGATAGAATGGCTGTATGTGTGGATTTTGATAAGAGTTGTAAGGGCCCCCAATATAATGATTAATATACATATGTCATATATTTGTGTGTCTATTTAGATAATTGATTTTTGCATTAATTGCTATATTTTCTTATGTTAAACCCACTGTGTTAGTCCAGGTAGACTAGAGAAACAAATTTATAAACACGCATATGGATATAAGGGAAACATTTATATACAAGAGGAATGGACCATTTAGAAAACATCCTAACCCAGTCCAGTCCAAGGTCACAAGTCCAATATTAGTCCATATGTCTGAGACCAGTCTATGAAGTCTCCTTCTGACTTTTCGAATCACATGCAGTGACACCAGAACAATCACAGACCAGTGGGTTCAGTCTCTTGTATACTTAGTCAAATCTCTGCACTCCAATTGGGAAATATCGTGAGACTTTTCAAAAATCTCAGGAGAATGTCATGCCCACACAAAGTCCTCATTGGCTATCTCCAGATTGTCAGGCTAGACTCCACCCCTAGACTCCCAGTGTTGAAATTTACCCATGAGTACATGACTGCCACACCCACTCTTGGGCATATTCCAATTAATCGTGATATATAATTATTTCAATGTGTTGTCTGGCTCAATTCCCAGTATATTAAAGAACTTTTTCATGTAAATCCATTATCAATGTTGGTATACAGTGTACTTAAAATATCATCTGACATCGTTAACAAGTTATTACTGACTTCATAAAAATGTTAGTACTCTGACAACCAATGTTATGTTTATACACAATAACTTGAACTTAAACAGCCAAAAAATACCCGACAAAGTGTTTATTCATACTGTGTGAATGCTCTCGTCTTGAGCTGTCCGAATCTTCATCTTTATCTGGTTACAGTTAGTTTTGAAGTTTCCCATGGGATTTAATTGTGACTTGGTTGACTCTAGACCTTTTGAGCATCCTGAAACCACCCAACTCTCATAGCTCACTTGCTCTGGCTGGATCCTGTTGTCTTGCAGCTGACACCTCAGTGTAGAGCTCTGATTTCAACCTTTCTAATGCTGCAACCCTTTAATACAATTACTCAATTGGAGTGGCCACAGACATAAAATGATCTTCATTGCTGATTCATAACTGTAATTTTGCTACTGTTGAATGGTCATGTAAATATCTAATATGCAGGATATATTGTCATTGTTACAAATGGAGCATAAATAAAAGATAGTGGTTAATCACAAAAGCTATGTAATCATGTGTTGTGAAATATTTCTTTCTAATTACAAGTAAATTTTGTGTTGAAGCATGGTATAGCATCGGTAAACTCTTCATGTCGGGTATATATATGTAGGCATACCTGCATGTTGGCAGACCTGCCTGCAGACGGATAGTGGAGCTGTGTGTCGATTCCTAAGACCATCAGAAATATGTGTTTTCTGACAGTCTCAAGCATATGAATGGGTCATTCGTGCCCCAAGTTGAGAACCACTGGCATAGAAGGATAAGTGACTTATACTACTCTTAACAGCAAATAGTCACTCACACCTTAGTGACTGTTCCTGCCCTCACACTTGAGCCCAAGATGGGAAATACTCCACCATAAGACATGCTGGGTGGATCATAGGGAATTTCCCTCAGCTCATCCCCAGGAGAATGGTGTAAATCTATGAGGGACAGAAATGCCTCAGTGGATTTGTCAGCACTTTGTTCTATTTTTATTTTAAACAAAGGAAACTCATTCTTTCTTTTTAATAAGAAAGCTGATGTTCCAGTAAAGGTCACATGAAAGATTTGGTATCTATTACCATGGAAATAACTTTTGTAAACTTTCATTTTGTGCGTATCTTGAGTATTGATTAGTGGTTTCTGAGGTTGTATTGTTAAGTGTCTTTGAGTTTATTTCACATCACAGGGACTCAGTGCACCACAGAAGGACACATGACCTTTTCCTTTGCCAGGCTGATAATTTAGGATGAACCCATTGTTACTGTCACTGTGTCAGTCCATTTAATTGAGGGATTCCTATTTTTCACTGCCCCTCTACTTTAACTATACTTCTCCAGTGACTGCTTCCTTCTGACAAGATTGTCCAAAGTATGTAATATGAACTCTCACTATTTTTCCCTCTAACTAGCTCTCTGAGCTTACTTCTTCAAAGACAGACTTGTTTGTGCTTTTGGATACCAATGTTATCTCAGTATTCTTAGCCAACACTATAGTTCACTAAAATCAATTCTTCTTCAGTCTTCCTTATTCACTGTGCAACTTCCACATTCATATGAAGCGATTGACAATACCATGGATTGAGTGGGGCAAATCCTCAAAGTATGATTCCCTGCTCTTCAACCTGCTAAATAAGCCTATAACCAATTAAATGTATCTATGGGTCTCTTGACTCTACATAGGGTATTACCATTTCTGGTTTTTTGGGGTTTTTTTTTTGCATAAGATAACAGTTTCCTTGAGGGAGTTAGAATTTAGTCAGGTTTTAGATGAAGAATGTTGTTCAGGGAGGGCCCTGGAAGGCAGCATTTCTTTGCAACCAACCAGTGTAAGACCACTGAGTTGAGGCCTGTCCTTGGTGATATGGTGAATCTTACATTTGAGGTATGCTAAATGACTGGGCATGAGAGTGTCTAAAATAAATCGTGTTTTATTCTAGTAGCCTGACTTGCTGATTAGTTTTAGAGGAGCACTAATCTACACCCCGTCTATCCTGTAACGGCAACCTCACACATCCCTGCCTTCAGAAACATTGGGGATTTCAAAAGGTAAGTGCCAATGATATTCAACTGACCTCTAAGCTAAGGCCTCCCTAGTTTATCATTGCATTGCCCTTTCCACCACATTCGGTTAGTTTTCCTGCCAAACTAGGTTCTAGGTGGAACATATTTCACAAGCAAAAGCCTGGGCACTAGCTTCTCTCCTTCTCCCTAGAAGACTAAGACTATGGATGAGACATCCTAAAACACAATCCAATAAACTATCTCCTACAGTTTGTGTGGATTACCATCTGTATCATTACCTAGAATGCTTGGAACTCTGAATCTAGGCAAGGATGACAAAATCATTGGTAAGTTATCTCTTTCCTGCAAACATCTTGTACTTTTAAGCTTCTGCCCTCACCTTGGCTCTTGGCATCACCCATCTACCTATCCCTTGCTATCCATTGACTGTAGGCTGCAGTTTTTTGCAAAGGCTTTAAATTGAACATCCATTATCCGAAGAACTTAAGAGAGTAGCGATTAAGGATTCCCCTGATTTGTTTGTTTTTTTTTGTTTAGGATATCTCTGTCTTGGCTAATGTACATCACGGGTGTCCTATTGGTATCCCTTTGTTTCTTGTTGTCCAGCTCTCCACCAGATTTTTCTAGTTACCACACTCTATTCTGCAAAAATGGACTACCTGACCCTGTGCAATTCTTACACACAATAGCTATTGTAAAGAATACATAGGAGGCAAGGGGACTGGAGCAGGTTAAACTTGATGAAAAGCTCAACATGAGTTGGAATGGCATATATGAGCATGATTCAGTTTGGCCAGGTAGACTAGAGAAACAAATTCATGTGGATATAAGGGTAAGGTTTACATACAAGAGGAATGGAACATTGAGAAAACATCCCAACACAGTCTAGCCCATATCCCCGATACCAGTCTATAAAGTCTCCTTCCAACTCACGAAGTCATAGGCCAGTCGGTGCAGAGTACCGGTGTTGGCGGGGGTCTCCCCATGGCTCCTCGCTTCCAGGCCTCAGGGTCCATCAACAGCATCCAGTGGTGGTAGAAGAAACTCAGCACTGGCAGGGTTTCCACATGGCTTCTCCAGTTTCAGAAGTCTGGTTCCATCAGTGTAAGACTTCTCCTTGGACTTCTCCAGCTCCTCGGACGCTGTCATCTTGTCTTGTCCATAGTTAGTTGTCTCGGAGACTGACTCCCAACAACTGGGAGGAAGGTCTTTCATTTCCAAGAAGGAGATACTGCGAGACTTCCCAGAAGTCTCAGGATAAAGCCATGGCCACACAGAGGTCTCATTGGTTACTCAATGGCTATCTCCAGATTAACAGGCTAGACTCCACCCCTCCATCTCAATCATGAAATTGACATAGGTACATGACCGCCACAGCCACGTTAGCCAGATATGTCAAGGGGTATCATCTGTGGTGCAGTATGGCCTTTTAAAAAATGTTTATAAGGCCCCCAATAAAATTTTAAAAAAATGTTCATAAGATATTCCTTTTTTCACTTAGATATTTGGTGAAAAGAAGATATTTACCTTCAATGGAGCTTGAGAATTTTGAGACCTTAAAAAGTTATACCTCATTCTAAAAATAAATATTGTATCTATAGGATGTGGATCTAAAGTTGATAATGATATTTGAAGAAATAGTAAAATTACTCTGTAAATGTAGAGTGGGACTGCGGCCCACTGGGATGGAGGTTTGATTGCAGCTCCCAGGAGCAAAGACTGGGCCTCCTACTCCCACCACCAGGGCAGTGATGCCTAAAAAAAAAAAAAAAAATTACAGGCCAAGTACCTGTCATGCCTTTTCTCAACGCTGTTTGCTCATCAATGAAGATTTGCTGCAGAAAAATACAGTCTGGTCTAGAGAGTTAGAAATCGGTTGCCACTGTCTTGCTCATGAAATATCACAAGAAAGAATTTCAATTTCTAAGTTATGAACCAAATTCATTCACCTGACTTCAAACATGGTGAGAGACTCTGGGATTCCAGGGGCAGGACTGGGGTTGAGGAGCTTGGGGGGAATTAGGGAGCATCAGTGTTTCCTGGGTTCTGACTCCAGGGGAGTGCCAATGTAAAAGACCCAGGCTGTCCTGCCTGTGAGGGACAGAGATTTTTTTTTTTGCATGTCCCTGCATGATAAAATTCACTGGATAAGTAACCACTTTGCAAAAAGCTGGTGACCTATTGGTTAAAGATTAGGCTGGTAAATGTAAGATCAGCAGTTCACAACTTCATATAACACCTGGGAAGAAAGACAGGGTTCCTACTCTTGTAAAGAAGTGATCATCTGGGCTGAGCTCCGGTGGCATAGTGGTTGTGTGTGGGACTGCGACCCACTGGGTTGGAGGTTCTATTCCAGCAGTGGGGCTGGGCCTCCTACTCCCACCACCGGAGAGCAGTGATGCCAAAAAAAAAAAAAAAAAGCAGTCTTCTAGCGCAGAAGCAACAAAACTCACATGGAAGAAACACACCAGCCTGTTTGACCACAAGGTGTCAAAGGGATCCTGTATCGGGCACCAAAGAACTAAAAATTAAAACATTATAAATGAGGGGGAGTACAGATTAGGGACCTAAAGCCCATCTGTAGGCAGTTGAACATCCCCTTACAAAAAGCTTGTGCTGAGGAGACGAGCCAGTCAGGGTGCAGTTTAGCAACAATGAAATATACACCTTATCTCTAGTTCTTAAATACTTCCTTGCACCACTATCATGATCCCAATTCTCCCTTACAATTCCTACAGCTAGACCAGAGGATATACACTGGTACAGATAGGAACCAGAAATAGGGAATCTAGTACAGATGATCCTTCCAGAGCCAGTGGGGTGAGTGGCGATGCTGGGAGGAAAGGAGGGGTAAATAAGGATATACACGTAACCTCCTTCCTGGGGTACAGACAACATAAAAGGATGAAAGGAGATATTGGACAGTGTGAGATAGGACATAATAACAGTGACTTAGAAATTATCAAGCTAAAATAAGGAAGCAGGTAGCAGGCTGGCAGGGGAAAATTGAGCTGAAACAAAGGACACAAGTAGAAAGCAAATGTTTTGAGAATGCTGAGGGCAACAAATATGTAAATGTGCTTGATATACAATGGATGAATATATGGGTTGTGATCAGAGTTGTAAGAGCCCCCAGTAAAATTACTTTAAAAAAATAGCTACAATCTCAGAAACCCATAGGGGCAGTATAATTGGAATCCAGTCGATGGCAGTGGATTGGGTTTTAGGTTTGGGTTTCTGATGACAGTGACTACACATTGTCTATCTGCTTTGTCCCCACTTTGATTCAGTCTCCATTGAATTCTTTCTGATCATTGACCCAGGATGTAGATCATCTTCCCCTCAGGGAGAAGACCTTAGAAGTAGATTGCCAGCCTCTTTTCCAGCCAGGTCCTCTCCCCAGACCTGCCTAAATCAACTATTAAGCTGCATTAGATTACTACAAGTAATGCTACATTAAAAATAGTATTTCTCTTTGGATTCAAACGTACACTCACTGTGGGAGAGGGGTGTATATTTTTTACTTTATTCTAAGATCTATCTGTATATATTGAAATCTAATGCATGATAGATAAGTGTTTATATGGAACCCTGGTTTTGACACGTGTTCAGAGATGGACTGCTAATGGCAAGATCTGAGGTAGAAATGCATTAACTGCTTGTCATGACTTCCTTGTCCTGAAAACTCTGTAGAGCGGTTCTCCTGTGACCTGTCAGCTGTTTATACTTCTAAATTTAATTGATAGTGAGTTGTACAATGTTTCTAATCTGATTGTACAATTTATACTTCCTCTAGAAAACAATCATCGGTTTATAATAGTTTTTTATAATTCCCATTTAAAATGTTGCCAGCTGTTTTAATTAATATAACCATCTTGAAGGTTCATTGATTGGTCATTCTCCTTCTAAGTCACACAGTAAGGAATTCTGTATGCTGTGAGGTAGGGATCCAGCTTTTTTGCTTTTTTTTTTTTTTTTCTTTTGGGCAGCTTATTTGATGTTGTCCAATGTATAATTGGTGGTCCAATCTCTATTATTTGTTAAGCCATATTTAACTAATATGTTGGAGAATTATGAATTTTAGATTTTACTGCTCATGGTAGAAGCATGTTTTCCATGACTCAATACTGGCAATGTTAAAGGAATTGGGGATTTTTTGTTAAGAAGAGCAGAATAATCACAGTTTCTAGACCTACTGGTGGTTTATTACTCACTTTGTATTCTCTCATCAGCTTACAGATTTTGAATCACTGGCAGTGTACAGGAAGGAGGAATGAGTGCCTGGTTTGGTTATTATTATATCTGGGATGCCCTCATGAGTGATGGAAATTTGTGGACATCATTAAAGCTGATCCAGAAAAGAGAATCATAGAGCATCCCAGTTGCCAAGAGTGTCCAAAGGATCAAAAGAAAATGACCACGACTCAGGTGATTCTAATGTGTTTTATCCTTTTCTATATTTCCTATCAGATTTACAGAAACCTATATTATACCGATTCAGTTTATTGAAAAACTGGAAATTTGAAATAGTAGAAATTATTGATGAGTTTTGACTGATTTCAACATTGGGCTGGAGAAGATGAGGAATATATTGATTATAGGATTAAAACCAAGCTATTGGCATTGAACATAATACATCAATGAGGATTCTTTGAATGACATTACCTTCCAATGCATAATTCATTATTCGTTAGCCAAACCATAAGAATCATTCAAATCATATGCTATGCGTAGTTTTTAACAAGAGGTAAGAGCATTTCTGTAGAAGTGTTCTCTGTTCCATGGGATTTTTTTCTGATTAAGTTTTTTAATGCTTTTTTTATGAAGGTGATGTGTTACATATTCTACAAAACAGCAGCATTCTCACTAATGAAGCTAAAATGGACCTTGTAGCAATAGAGGTTTCAAAATGGTTGACAGCTTCTCGTCTCCTCTAAGTACAGATGCAGGAGAGAGAATCAACCGTCAGCATCAGGTCTGGTTCATATGAGGCAGAGCTGAAACATACCTCTACTCTTCAATTCTTTTCAAGTTACGCCAGTTATAGCTCTCCTACTCTGCCCATTAATTTTTTGCAAGTTGATGTACAAATTTCAGTCAGAGTCACAGCTACAAGTTTTATTAACTACCAGAATGTAATTTGGTATCAGAATCAATCGGCTGCACATTGGGATTTATATTAAAGTACCATGTAGGCAAATCCACTCTTCTTCAGGGCAGGCCAGTTGTCTCTTTTTATCTCAGACAGTATGTCCCCTGCATGGAGGCTTATTTCTTAGTTCCATTTGTATAGCCTCCTCTCAGCTCCTTGGGGATATCCCCCTCTTGATCTTGCCTCTCTGTACCACTATCTTGGCTGAAAAGTCCTTTCTGGGCCTATCACCATGGCTCTGCCACTGTATCCCAACATCCCTGGTCATTATCTCCATTGTTATAGAGCTTGACCTATAAATATTATAGTTAATTTTGCAGGAGCGGCAGTAGCACAGTCCCTAGGAGGTAGAGGTTCAAGATGCTCCATGATTTGCTCTGCAGCATCTCACAGAAATAAGATGCCGTGAAGTAAAAAAAAAAAAAAATCTTTAAGATGTGGATGCTGGGGCTGAGTCCTGGTGGCGTAAGTGGTTGAGTGCGGAACTGCAGCCCACGAGCTTGGCGGTTCAAATCCAGCGGTGGCTGGGTAGCACCCACGATCACCAGAGGCAGTGATGCCCACCACCAAAAAAAAAAAAAAAAAAAAAGATGTGGAAACTGGTTAGTGCAAAATGTATCTATAGATCAGGTAACATTCTGTATGGTTTTCATCATTAAAGTGTTTGCAAAAGTTGATGAACCAGATCATCAGGTCATACAACAGTCCACTGTCTTATCAAGTGAAGTTATTGAGCCTGGTCAGATAATAGGTTGTAGGAGCTGAGGAATTCAAAGGGGACGGCCAAACAACAGGCTGTTTGAAGGCCAAGCAACAGGCTGTTGGCTCATGGAATGGAGGAAGCTCTAAAATCCCTTCCCACAGGGGGCTTGCAGTTGACAGTAAAGGAAATAGCTCATGAATTTCTGGAAGCTGGCATATCTCTTATCCATGGGTTCATTCTGAACTATGTGACTGTAGAGGCTAGCAAAGTCAAATTTATTTATTTATTGTCTCATTTATTGTCTCACTGTCTCTTCTCAAATTACCCCTGAAGGCAGTTCTCTCTCTCTCCCTGTGCCGCTACCTCTTGTTATGATGACTTCTTCAGCCCACCTATCATGTTCCCTGCCTAGGCAAGATTAGTAGGGTTCCCAAGGTCCACCCAACAGTAACAGAACTAGGAGAGGCCCCTTAGAGAGCATGTGGTGAAAATGTGATGTTCAAGAGGATCTTGCCATTAAAGTTAAGTCAATACTCTCCGAAGGTGGCTGAGAAGAATTTGTCCTAAGTTTGCCACGAACTTGTCCAAAGGTAGATTTTAAGGCTTAGAAAATTGTTCTTCATTCAGGAAGGAAGATATGCCTATGAACATTCTGATTTTGGTTCTGAGTTATACCGTCTTATTCCTGATTCAGAGTTGTACCTGGTTCATTAGAGAACCACTTTGATCTATTGAGTTTTATGTGGCCATAGCAATAGATTTTCAAACCAAGAAGTGAGACAAAGCATGGTGTGGGAGGAATGACTTGTGTAAGAATTGACCAAAAATGTTGGAGAGCTGAATTATGTTTGACATCCTCCAAATGAACTGTCCCTGATATTTATTGCCACTGAAGATACAGAGCCTTTTATAATGGTGATAATATAAACAATCCTAATTCCATTTCATGATGTACTGATTACTTGTTTGTTAATACGAACAGGTCTTTGCTTTGTGTGTTATAAATCTCAGATATTTCTAGCTCATTCACATAATTTCACTGGTACTCAAAATTCTAATTTTATGAGTGGGTGCATTATTTTGGTGCACAGAGAGCCCCAAACACTAGAACAGGGATCCTCAGGCATTACATTGCCATTCTCACAAGTACCAGACAGACAGACAGTAGGACACAAGGGCTTCTCATCCCATTTTTGGACAGAGAGTGAATATATTTTCCAATAGGTATAGCTAATGGAGCATACTGATCTTTCCATAAGGGGTGCACAGCATGCAGTTAGGATATACAGAATCAATGGGTAATATCATAAGCAGGTAGCGTAATAAACAAGCAAGATGGTGAGTCACCATCTTGACTTAGTATTAGATGACTTCAAACCATCCTGAACCCTCCCTGGCATTTGTTCATTTATGTTTTTTGGCTATAGAACCTGATTGCTCTAATCTACAGATAACCTTTAAGCCTCGTGAAGTAGCCAGATGCAGTAATGATTCATCTATTTTGGTAGCTCCTTTAATGGATAGCTATTACAGGTTGGGGTGGGGCACATTATTTGTCCTGGAGAATGTTTGTTTCAAGACATTTATTTCTCTGAACAATGGAGATCTTTCTGAAAATAGGGCTACATTTCTGGACCTATGTTTGTTAGTGTAGAAATAAGATAAAAAACTTTCAACCAAGTCCTCAGTTAACAAACAGCACATTATGGAGTGCACTACCACAATAGTTTGTTGTTTTGATTTCTTTACTGTAGCATGTATATTTTAAAATCTTCAAAAATGAGAGCTATATCATTTAGTAGACTCCTCTTATTACAGGAATCATTGACATTCAACGATGTGGTAGTAAGGTTCACGTGGGAGGAATGGCAGCTCCTGAACCCCACTCAGAAGACCCTATATAAGGATGTAATGTTGGAGAACTATCACAACCTGGTTTCTACTGGTGAGGAGAATTCTCAAGTCATTGGCCTTGTCATTGACTTTTTCTATCTTATGTGTCAAAATCCTTGCAGTGTTTGTGGTATTCTCAAAGATGCAGATTCTCTTTGCATTGTCTGACCCTAAGTTAGTGAGTAAGATCTTTGACCCTTGATAAAACATCCTTTATTTGTTCCCTTGGACATGATTTTGCTAGAAATACAGCATTCTGCAGACTTTACAAACTTTTTTAAAATTAAAAATCATTTTATTAGGGGCTCGTGCATCTTTTTTCCAGTACATAAATAAATATATTGTGCCAAGTACATTCTCATGTCCGCTGCCATGATCATTCTCTAAACATCCGCCTTTTCCCTTGAACTCTTGGTATTGGCATTTCCAACCCCTCCCCTCTTCCCCTGCACTCCCTCCACCATCAGCCCTCAATACTTTATAAATTATTGTTCTGTCGTATTTTACCCTGCCTGACACCTCCTTCAGCCCACTCCCCTGATGCTCATCCTCCAGACAGGAGGCCACATTTAGATCCTTGCAGTTGGTTCTGTCTCAATACCCCACCTTCTTTCCACCCATCCAGTAGTTCCAAGCTAACCAGTGTCCCTAAGGGGCTCATTCATCCTGATTTCCCCATATCTCCAACTCCCCTCTCCACTAGTGTACCTCCTTCAGTCCATCTGGATTTGCAAGGTAGAGTGGAGATCATGATGATTGGGGGGGAGGAAGACCTCAGGAACTACAGGAAACTTGTATTCATCATCACTGCCCAGCTGCACCTTGGCTAGTCTGTCTCCTCCCTGTGACTCCCCTGTAAAGGGGTGAACAATTACCCACCAGTGGGCCTTAGGTCCCCACCCTGCTCTTCCCCTCACTTGTAATGAAGTGATTCCTGTTCTTTGATGCTCGATACCTGCTCCCTTTGGCCCCTCTTGATCACACTTGCTGGTGTGCTTCTTCCATGTGGACTTTGCTGTCTCAGTGCTGAATGGCGACTCAGTTATCTTCAAGTCTTTGAGACTCTAGACATTCAATCATTTGGTGCTGGGCATCATCATTTCTTCTACTCTGTTTGCCTCTGCATCCATTTGTCTTCAGTGATATCGGGAGTTAATTGGTCCATTGATTTTGATTTTTGTCCTTTGATGCCTGATACCTGATTGTTTGAGCACCTCATGATCGCAGAGGCAAGTGAGCGTCTTTTATGGTGGGTTTTGTTGTTCCTGCGCTAGATGGCTGCTTGTTTATGCTCAAGCATTTAAGACCCCAGATGCTATATCTTTTGATAGCTTGGCAACATCAGCTTTCTTCACAATTAAATTTTATTTAATTGTTTCTTGTCAGCTTGCCTTTACCGCCTCACTCCCCACCCTCAATTTTGTTATTGTGGAGAACTGAACCGGGATGAGAGTGTAAGCAGTCTTAACTGTATACTCTTGAGCACAGGACTTGGCAGACAAGTAGTGTGAGAAGAAAATGTCCACAAGCCACAAGCATATAGCTACAGCTGATAATGCACAATTTCCAAATAGAGTTTTGTTATTGTGGAGAACTGAACCGGGATGAGAGTGTAAGCAGTCTTAACTGTATACTCTTGAGCACAGGACTTGGCAGACAAGTAGTGTGAGAAGAAAATGTCCACAAGCCACAAGCATATAGCTACAGCTGATAATGCACAATTTCCAAATAGAGTTTTCTCTACAATTCCCCTCCAGTAATATGCCAGTTTACAGCTCCTAAAGGCCCTGACTTACTACTGAGATAAAATATGCATAGCTTTAAAAACCATCAGGTGCCCTTTGTCACTCTCACTCAAGAAATAAACTATCCCTTTGTCTCTTAAATGCCTTCTGGAGGGGGATCCCAAGGTAGAGTTGTGTAATTGAGGGACAGGTTCCAATAGGTTTTGTATTCTTTCACCAATTCATGTAGTTTCAGGGTATGCAGTCCCCAACCCCTTCACCCCACCTCCCATCCCCATCCCCCGCACACACCTTTCTGGCATGAGAGCAACATGCAAGGCACCACAGGACAACACTGAAAGATGAGCAGTGTAAACTTGAAAACAGCCTCCATAAACATGAAGAATATATTTGTGTTGTACCATCATATGTACCTATAAAAATTGTTTTCTCCCATGTAGAATATTCTGCATTCTTCACATTCCCAACTTTATCTAGTACTTAGTTGTCTTTCAGTGCAGATGGATGAAATTAATTCATTTGTCCTCTGCCAACTTAAATTAGCTGGCCTTAGCACACCTGCCATTTCCTGGTCTCAATGTCTTCTTCGTAATACATTTGTTATATATTTTTATGGCCCTACTTAAGCAAATGCCAAAACTGTGTTCATTCATCAGTTTAATATCCAAACTTATTTTTTCAATAACCATTTTTACCATTTGGTTTGTTTACAGAATTGTATTCTAATATGCAATAAACATTAAGCATAGTATTTTATTTATATTCATATAAAAGGGTTGTCACTAAAGATCTACTTTTTATCAATGTGTATTTTAAGGGGTCCATTGTAAATCAAGATGTTGAAAAGAATATTCTCTTCTTTTATAGAAATCCAGAAAGATGATCATTTGCTTCAACCCTTGCAATGTGAAACATGCATGAGCAGAAGGGGAAAATGCTATAAATTCAATACATGGGAAAGGATTGTTTATCAGCATAAAAATAATTTTCCTCCACATGCAACTTATGCGATGTTTAGATTGAATGAAAAAAATATAAAATCAGATTTAACCATTCGGAAAGTAAATCAGAATGGAAACAATAAAATTAAGACACCAGCTGTTCTCAATGAAAGTGAGGAAATTTTTCTCCACTTTCAACAAGAGCAATTTTATACTGAAATGAAATTCCCTGAGTGTGAACAATCCAGGCTCAAGATGTCACTATGCATTCAGCATCAGGAATCTGATGACACTGAGAAAACACACACAAGTGATAAATGTAGGACAATCTTCTTCAAGGAGTCTTTGCTTAATGAGCAGCACCAAATCATTGATATACTAGATACGACCTATGAATGCAGTCAGTGTGGGCAAAAATTCAATAAAGCGTTCAAAGTAAAAGAACATTATCAAAAAGCTCATGAGGGACAAAAGCTATATAAAGCCTTGGAAATTAGCAAAACATACCACAGTAAATTATACCTAAAGGGATATCAGAAATCTCTTGTGGCAGGGATGCTTCATGTTTGCAGTGAATGTAGAAAACCCTTCTCCAGGAAGAGTGTCCTCATTCATCATCAGCAAACCCATACTGGAGAGAAACCCCATGTATGTGATGAATGTGGCAAAGGCTTCATTCAGAAAGGAAATCTCAAAAGTCATCTACTAACTCATAATGGAGAGAAACACCATGTATGCGGTGAATGTGGAGAAGCCTTCATCAGGAAGACTTCTTTCACTTGTCATCAGCGAACTCATACTGGAGAGAAACCCCATGTATGTGGTGAATGTGGAAAAACTTTCATAAGAAAGACTTCCCTCACTCATCACCAAACTCATACTGGAGAGAAATCCCATATATGTGGTGAATGTAGAAAAGCCTTCATAAGTAAGTTTTCACTCACTCGTCATCAACGCACTCATACTGGAGAGAGACCCCATGTATGTGGTGAATGTGGAAAAGCCTTCATAAGTAAGACTTCACTCACTCTTCATCAACAAACTCATACTGGAAAGAGACCCCATGTATGTGGTGAATGTGGAAAAGCCTTCATAAGTAAGACTTCACTCACTCGTCATCAACACACTCATACTGGAGAGAAACCCTATGTATGTGGTGAATGTGGAAAAGCCTTCATCAATAAGAGTGCTTTCACTCTTCACCAGAGAACTCATACTGGAGAGAAACCCCATGTATGTGGTGAATGTGGAAAAGCCTTCATAAGAAAGACTTCCCTCACTCATCATCAACAAACTCATACTGGAGAGCAACCCCATGTATGTGTTGAATGTAGAAAAGCCTTCATAAGTAAGGCTTCACTCACTCGTCATCAACATACTCATACTGGAGAGAGACCCTATGTATGTGGTGAATGTGGAAAAGCCTTCATAAGTAAGACTTCACTCACTCGTCATCAACGCACTCATACTGGAGAGAAACCCCATGTATGTGTTGAATGTAGAAAAGCCTTCATAAGAAAGTCTTCACTCACTCTTCATCAGAGAACTCATACTGGGGAGAAACCCCATGTATGTGGTGAATGTGGCAAAGGCTTCATTCAGAAAACAAACCTCAAAAGTCATCTGCTAACTCATACTGGAGACAAACGCCACATATGTGGTGAATGTGGCAAAGGCTTCATTCACAAAGTAAACCTCAAACGTCATCTGCTAACTCATACTGGAGACAAACCCCATGTATGTGGTGAATGTGGCAAAGGCTTCATCAGTAACGCTACTCTCACTCATCATCAGAGAACTCATACTGGAAAGAGACCCTATGTTTGTGGTGAATGTGGAAAAGCCTTCATCGGGAAGACTTCTCTCACTCATCATCAACGAGCTCATACTGGAGAGAAACCCCATGTATGTGGTGAATGTGGCAAAGGCTTCAATCAGAAAATACATCTTAAAACTCATCTACGAATTCATACTGAAAAGAAACCCTGAGAAATATATGGACAGCCTTTACCGTGAAGACTACTCTCACTTATCATCAGCGAACTCATACGGGAGAGAAAGACAGGAAAACGTTTCATTGGAAAGAATGCTTGCACTTATTGGCAAAATCGTACTGGATTGAAACCCCATGTATGTGTTGAATGTAGCAATGCTACACTCAGAACATTTCAAAACTCACCTAAAATTCATATTGGAGAGAGACTCTTACTGATGTGAGGAATCTGAAAAAGCCTTTATTTCTAAGACTTATCTCACCTATCATCTGGGAATTCATACTGAACAGAAACCTTATATATGTGATGAATGTGGAAAAGCCTTCATCAGAAAGACTTCTCTCACTGATCATCAACAAACTCATTGGAGAGAAAACCTATATGTGTGATAAATGTGGAAAAGCCTTCAACAGGAAGACTGTCTTCATTCATCATCAGCAAACCCATACTGGAGAGAAACCCCATGTATGTGGTGAATGTGACAAAGGCTTCATTCAGAAAGGAAATCTCAAAAGTCATCTACTAAGTCATACTGGAGAGAAACACCATATATGTGGTGAATATGAAAAAGCCTTCATTTGGAAAACTACTCTTACTCTTCATCAGAGTACTCATACTGGAGACAAACCCCA